>JASDQU010739307.1:89052-158294 GCA_032191745.1 Picea mariana | reverse complement strand
GAGTGTTAGTACTGAATCTCTGTTTGAGAATAAGGGTCCTGTTCTCTGATTACAAGATAGTTGTTCTTTCCCATTGCAATGATACTTTAAAATGTAATCTAGGATTCTTAAATTGAACTATAAGGAATTGCAATTAGGGAGATTTCTTTCCTGTGATTTAATTCAGAACTTCAGTTCACTTCAACAATTATAGATAGAATGATTTCTTTACTACAACACTAAGTGCTTTTGGAATTGAGCATATACAGTGCATGGCTATCTTTGAAACAAAAGACTTCCCTGGGTTGATAATTTATGTTTCACTTGGTTGTTTAAAATTAATTAAGCAATTATAGTGACCAACAACATCCTGTAACCACCCCTGCTTATACTTCAGGTGAGACTTCACTTGCTTCACATATGTCGCCGAAAGGGCTAGTAGTCGAGGTTTTGTTGGTGCGCTGTTAAGCGTTGAACCCCGAGTCTGCCCTTGTGCCAACAAATGGTTCCGTTGCTGGGACCTGACACTATGATTGCTGGGAATTGAAGTAAAGAAAAGAGAATATTTGTGCATAGATCTGCTACTGAAGTGCACAATAATATACTTGACTTGCGAAGCTTTGTGCTAAGAAAGAAATCTGATCTAAAGAAAATAGGTAAAGATTTCTGCTTTGACAAAAGAAAGATAAGTGATTTTTTTTTTTTTTTGAAAGCATGAACTTAAGTATGTTTAATAGATTATGCCCTAGTCTGAAGGCTAGGGCACAGTTGAAAGAAAGAGATCATTTGGGTAAATTTAATGGAAATGAAGAAAGATATGTTATTCCTATGCATAGACAAAGTTTTTGGACTAATAAGTGGATGCAGGAACCCAGGTTTGTTTTTTGCAGATTACAGGTCCAACACTATGATCCTAAGGGAAGTGCGTAGTACAGAAGAAGTTGGGGAACATTTAAAAGAAAAAGAGGATTGGCATTGTGCTATAATTGTAGAAGACCGAGACATCTTGCTAAGGAATGCCCTGGCGCAGGTCCTGTTTGTCTTTGTTGTAAGATTGTTGGTCATGAGGTTGAGGATTGTCCAAAGATGATTGCTAAAGTTGAAATAATGAACATGAGACAAGACAACTATGAAGGAAGTCAAGAGACTAAGGACATGTTAGAGAATCATAAAGAGAAAGAATTAGAGGAAGCTCAGATTACATTATTACAATTGAAAGAAACGATGGATGTGCAAAAAAATGTCAGTTTACTAGATGTTACCCATGATTTTGGTCATCATGATGATGTATTGATGATGGTGTACTCAGGCTCTTCATAAGAACTTTCTCCCGAGAAAAGTTACTTTCTTCTCTTTCCAGAAATATCATTTTTGAAGGAGGTTCACAGGCTGCTAGTATATTTGCCTGTGAGAATGCATGATTCTCACAGGTTGCCTTAAGCCAGGGTGTGAGAAGTTCGCACTGTGTTGAAATGATAGGGTGTGAACTCTTTCTAAAGTAAGGAAAAATATGAATTCTCGGTGCTTCTAGAAGGGAATCTTCTAGAATGATGAGATGGCATTCGAATTGTTATCCTAGTACCGGATTCCCTGATATTTTGGGATCATTCTTATCCAAGTAACTAACTCATTCTCTCCTATATATTGAGGGAATTCTCATGGAAAAGGTTAAGCAAGGTTAAGCAAGTTTCATTGGAGAATTAGTGAAAGAATTGTGTGAAGGACTAAAGCAATAGTAGCTTGAAGACTCCAACAAGTTTATCCAAAGGGGTTGATCTTCTTCATGCAAGTGAGCAAGTGCATGTGTCAGAGCCAAGGGCCATCAAAAGGAAGTTTACAACATCAAGGATCAGGTTGTAATCTTTACTTTCCATTAATTTTATATAGTAATATGTCCCTTTCCCATAAAGCTATTTCCACTTTATTGTATAATTCCTTGATCATATACATAGATTAACTGTTGAATATATTGTGCTTTCTTCACTTTGGTTGGTTTGTGTTGTCTTGGTCTTGACTGCACGAGAGCGCTGGAGAGAAGCAGGAGCAACAAAGACCATAGGAAGTGATAATAAGTTATGTCATTTGATCTTGCCTCCTATTTAATTCAATGGTCAAAATCTAGGGAAAGAGTCATGTTCTGTCTTGCTTTGTTCTAGATCCAGGTGGATCTAGGGAGATCGGTTAGTGTCCGCACCTACGGATTTATCCAATAACACTAGAGATCCTGAAAGTAAAACAAATCATAAGTACAAGAATAGAATGTTGGACAACTGAGAGGGGGGGGCTGAATCAGTTGTTACCTGTTGGCAAATATTTAACAGACAACGAATGCTTGTCATTGATGGAAAGTACAACAATGAAGATGTCATGAGTACAAAAAGTATGTAATAGATGGGCATTATCAAAAGATGTTGCAGAGAAGATTCGAATAAGATCAGAAGAGATAGTGCAGAGGATTGTTGGCAAGAATAGCGATGGCAAAGATCAGCATGATCAACAGTGCAGTGATAATGGGGGAGGAGCAACAACAGTGATAGTTGGATCAACAATTCAGAATTCTCGATGACTGTCAAATCTCAATGTAGACAAGAAGAGCGCGCATATATGGAGGATATATCTCAGGCGTTAGATCTGAGCATGAGGATCGACCATCGTAGGATCCAGGAGAATTTGCACGATATTTAAAAGTGCAAGGTGAAGCAAGTTTGTGAAATCTTGAAATCTCGATGCAGACAAAATGAAGACTTGTGAAATCAGAAAAAGATCCTGACCGTCAATACACCAAAAGATGTGGACCATTGATCTAAGATCCATTTCAGAGTTTCTCCTATCACGACTTGGAGTGACAAGAACCTCCATTGAAGGAATCACGAGATGCGAATTCACGATAAGATCTGGACCGTTGATCTAAGCTCCATTTCAGAGTTTTGCCTATCGCAACTTGGAGTGACAAGAACCTCCATCGAAGGAATCACGAGAAGCGAATTCATGATGAGATTTGGATCGTAGATTCATCGAGATCGTGGACCGTTGATCCCATGCCATTTCAGAGTTTTGCGAATCGCAACTTGGAGAGGCAAGAAACATAACCACCGAAATCGTGATATGCAAAATCACGATTTAATCGCAGCCGTCAGATCAAGATGTGATCTGGACCGTTGATCCGACTCCTTTTCGGAGTTTCATGAATCGTGACTTGGAGAGGCAAGAAACATAACCACAAGAATGCCGAAATCATGATAATAAAAATCACGAGATGATCTGAGCCATTGAATTAAGATCAGATCTGGATCGTCAAATCAGAGGACAAGTCACTGACTTGGAGTCAAAAGAGCATGGTGTGGAAAATCGCGAGATGCGAGATCGCGATAAGATCTGGATAGTCGGATATATGGAGATCTCAACCATTGAACATACTCGATGAAGTTTATAAACTCGTGAAATATGAAGCACCTTTTGGCACAGCCTATGGTCATCGTCGGTGGTCACGAGAAGGGAAGGAGTCAGTTCAGATAAGCTCCATTTCGGGGTTTTGGGGATTGCGACTTGGAGAGTCAAGATGCCTTATCTCTAGATTCACAAAATGTGAATTCGTGAAAAACAATTTATGCATAAGTGCTTGGTCATGGCCATGGTCATATAGAGGAAGGAGCTAGCACAAAAAAGATCTATATCAGAGTTTCAGAGATCGTGACATGAAGTGTCGAGACACTTGGCCATAGGAATGCCAAAATGTTGAAACCTGATTTAAAGGAAAGATTAATAAAGTTCATCCAACAGTGCAGATAAATGTGAATATGATTGGAGGGCTATTGTTCTCTTTCATAGTTAATTCACCAGTTACAAATCAGTTAGCAAAATTGATTCATGAATCCTGATCGGTTGGCGTTTCAGTTGGTTAGACGATTTTTCTTTTGCCTCAGAAGATTCGAAGTGTAACTGCTGTGGGTGTGGTGCATAAAAGAAAAAGATACAGACTGTGCATGGTTGTGGTTTCGAATGAAAAATGAATTAAACTGTAAGAAAGGGAAAATCACAGGATGCACAGTGTGAGACTGAAAATATGAACAGTGTGAGACTGAAAATATGCACAGTGTGAGATAAAACTCAGAGAAGAGTAACAAATGAGGAATAGACTTGAAGCAGAGTAGAATGGTAGAACACGTTGAAGTAGAGCAGAATTGTAGAATAGACAAAGGAAGAGAAGAATTGCAGAACAGTTAGAAGAAGACCAGATTTACAGAACAGAGAAGAAGTGGTAAGAATCGATTTATCTATGTAGTTGGTTGTTTAATCATTCATTTATATTCCAGGGTGGTTGGGAGGTTCTAGGGAGGACTGTTGTCCTCAGAGGTTCAAGTGGGAGCTTGAACACAGTGAGTTGTAGCTTCCATCTGGTTGCATCCAGAGAAACCAGGGTGGCAGGGTGGTGCAAGGGAGAACAAGTGTTCTCTGTTATACAGGTTGGAGCCTGTGTAACTGGAAGTTGGTGGTTCCATCCAGTTGGTGTTGGAACATTAAGGGAGTTGGTGCTTCCTTCTAGTGGGTGCTAGATAAACCAAAGAGTTGGTGCTCTCAAACAAGTTGGAGCTTGTAAAATAGAGGTAGTAGCCTCACATTGAGTTGGTGCTCAATTAAATATGATGTACAAAACTTAAAAGACTGCCTATCATTTTGAAGAAGAAGAGGTTTTATCCCTTTATGGGTTTCCTCGTGAAAATCTATCTTTGTGTATATCTTATGTGTGATTGATGCTCATTATTTGTATCATCTATATGTTGTATAATATCGATGGTCACTTCAAGAAAATTTAAGAATGGTTTAATAGATTTGTTATTGTTTAAGCACAGTAACAACTGATTCACCCCCCCCTCTCAGTTGTCTTAGTAATTTCAACAATTGGTATCAGAGCAGGTTCCTTTTATTCAAAGGTAGATCTGTATGCTTAAACATGACAAGTCATGAAGGGACTTCAGCCTCTAAGCCCCCTCTGTTTGATGGAACAAATTTTTCCTTCTAGAAGATTAGAATGGGAACATACTTAATGGCCTTAGGTGCTGATGTTTGGGATGTAGTAGAGACTGGATATACAAAGCCTATTATGCTAGCCTCCAAGGATGATAAGTTAGAGTTTAGTTTTAATGCTAAGGGAATGAATGCTATCTTGAATGGACTTGCTGAAGCTGAGTTTGTAAGGGTGATGCATCTTGAAACTGCCAAAGCAATGTGGGATAAACTTATTAGCAGTTATGAAGGAAATGAGAAAGTAAAAGATGCCAAACTTCAAACATATAGATTGAAATTTGAACAAATAAATATGAATGACGATGAAACAATTAGCAAGTATTTTTTAAGAGTTGAAGAACTTGTAATTGCCATGAAGGGTCTTGGTGAGAAGATTGAAGAACCATTTTTAGTTCAGAAGATTTTAAGATCTCTGCTTGATAAATTTAATTCAAAAGTCTCTGCAATAGAAGAACTAAGTGATCTTAAAACTCTGTCCATTGATCAACTCCTAGGAACTCTAACTGCATATGAAATAAGAATTAACAAAGATAAATCCAGTACTAGAGAAGCGTCGTTTAAAGCAGACAAGAATACTGATTTAGAATTAGATGATATTGAGGCAAAATTTGTTGGAAGGTTAAAGAAAGGATCAGGAAAATATCAAGGGAAGTTTCCCTTTAAATACTTTAACTGTGGTAAGATAGGTCATTTTGCATCTAAGTGTCCCCATCAGAAAAAGGACCAGAACTCTGATGATGAAAAGAAGCACAAATACAAGAAATATAATAAGAAGAAAAGTTTGGTTGCAAATAATGACAATTCCTCAGAAGACACCGATAGTGACTCTTCCTTTGAAGATAAGGCAAATGACTTCATGCTTATGGAAAAAAAGTATTATGATAATAAAAGCATAGGCAGTGATGATAATGATGAAGAAGCTGTGGTTGATATGGAAGGAGAACTGATTAGTGCACTGGAAGAAATTGACAGACTCAGAATTAAGAACAGAAAGCAAAAACAATTGCTGATACAGTTTGAGAAAGTCAGTAAACAACCTGATGAAGACTTTTCCCTGCTGAAAGTGAAATTAGAAGAGGCAAAGAAAATAGAAGACATACTAAAACAACATTTGTCAGAAAATAAAGCCAGTTGTGAAGCCTTAGAAGAAGAGATAGTAAAAACAAGAAATGAAATGGAGAAGTTTAAGGGATTGTATCATCAAAATCTTCCAAGTATTAAAGTCTCAGAAGGATTAACCTCCATTCTAAATCAACAAAGAAATTCAAAATTGAAAGTTGGATTGGGATATGAAGAAGGATCAAGTAGTGATCATCCAAGTAATACAGAACCTATCAAGTTTGTCAAATCCTCAAACATTGACAACAGTCACTTTGCAGAAACAAAGAAGGAAAATAAACCACCAAGAAGGAATGAAAGAAAAATCACCACAACCAAATTTGTAGATCAGAAAGATTATTGGCATGAAAGAGATCGACCTCCTCAAAGAAGACATATTTTTTCAAGATACAAAGATTTTTTCTATGGTTATTGTTTTTTCTGCTCTAATTTTGGTCACAAAGCTATAAACTTTTCTTTAAGATTCAGATATGAACAATCAAGATATTCAATGAATAACTATCTTCCACAACAAAGATTGAGACAGCCAAGCAACAAACAATCACATACTATAAATCATGTGATGACTGGGAGAAGGACAGAGGTGAAACACAACAACAATTATAAGCATAACAATCATTGTTATCTATTATTCAGTGAACTAGAATGTTACAACTGCCATAATTATGGACATAAAGCTGCAGACTGTCACTTAAAGAATTACAAGTCAGATTTGATCCCCACTACTAAAAATGTCAAAGTTTGGAAGAAGAAAGTAGATGACAAGTGTGGACTAGTGCTATCAGCCCAAAGAAAAATGAATCCCTGGTATATTGATAGTGGATGCTCCAAACACATGTATGGAGACAAAAGTAAGTTTCTAACTCTAAGTGATAGTAAATCATGGAATGTAACTTTTGGAAATGATGCACCAGGAAAGATAAAAGGTAAAGGAATTGTAAGTTTGAGTAATGGCAAGAGGAAAGCTCAAGATGTGTTGTTTGTAGAAGGTTTGAAACATAATCTGCTTAGTGTCAGTCAAGTCTGTGACCGAGGGTGTGAATTTTTTTTTACCTCTAAAGACTGTATAATAAAATCTATGGATTCAGGACAGCTAGTTGCAAAAGGTATAAGAACAAAAAACAATTTCTATGTATTAAAAGAAGAAAAAGAAGAATGTCACTTAAGCAAATATGATGAAAGTTGGTTGTGGCGTAGGAGACTTGGTCACCTAAATTTTGATCACATAATCAAACTCAGAAACAATGGGGCAGTAAAATATCTTCCGAAGATATCAAAGCCATATGACTCTGTTTGTAAACCCTATCAGATAGGAAAGCTTACTCGCATTCAGTTCAAATAAAAAAACTTTCCTTCAACAGAAAAACCTCTCCAGTTAGTACATATGGATCTATGTGAACCATCAAGGAAAGAAGGTACAGGAAAAGAAAATTACTTTATGTTGATTATTGATGACTATTCTAGACTAACTTGGGTTTCCTTTTTGAAAGAAAAATCTGAAGCATTTGAAAAATTCAAAGTGTTTAAGGCTTTGAATGAGAATAAAACAGGAAAAAGATTAAAGGCAGTAAGGTCTAATAGAGGAGGAGAGTTTAGTTCATGGAACTTCAAAGAGTTCTGTGATAAACATGGGATCAAAAGAGAGTACACAATTCCAAGGACCCCACAACAAAATGGAGTTGTTGAGAGGCAGAATAGGTTAGTACAACAAATGGCAAGATCAATGATGAATGAAAGAAACATACCTCAGACATATTGGGTGGAAGCTATTCATACAACTGTTCATATCCTTAACAAAGCTTGTCTCAGGCCACACAATGACACGTCTCCTTATGAACTATGGTTTGGAAGACCTGCTTCAATCAAGCATTTTAAAGTCTTTAGGAGTAAATGTTATATCAAGAACAATGATGAAAATATTGGAAAATATGATGACAGGGCTGATGAAGGTATCTTCTTGGGTTATGCTACAAATAGTAAAGGGTACAGATGCTACGATAAGAGACTGCATAAACTAGTTGATTGTATAGACATAAAAGTTGATGAAGAAATCTCGGTCAAGAATGTAGGCAGTGCTGAACCAAGAACAAAAGATATAGTTGAAGATGAAGATGAACAGGTCCAAGGGTCAGAAAGAGAAGAATCTGAATCAGATGAAGATATGAATACTCAAACGGACACAAATCAATAGAAAAAATAAAAATCACCTCTTAGAATTATTAGAAAGAATCATCCCAAAAATCAGATAATTGGGGATATAAATAAAGGAGTTCAGACAAGAAGGAAATTGATTAAAGACTCAAAACAATCTCATGTTGCCTTTTTATCTATAACTGAACCTAAATTTTTTGAGGAAGCTATCTAGGATGATGATTGGATTAGAGCAATGAATGAAGAGCTTGATCAAATTGAAAAGAACAATACTTGGGATCTTGTCCCTAGACCTGAAGATAAGAATGTAATAGGTTCCAAATGGGTGTTCAAGAATAAAATGAATGAAAAAGGGAAAGTTGTTAGAAATAAAGCCAGACTAGTCTGTAAAGGGTATGCACAAGTTGAAGGTCAGGACTTTGATGAAACCTTTGCACTAGTGGAAAGATTGGAAGCCATCAGAATGTTTCTTGCCTATTCATGTCATAAAAACTTTAAAGTTTATCAGATGGATGTTAAGTTAACATTTCTTAATAGAGATCTAGAGGAAGAAGTATATATGGAGCAACCTGAAGGATTCTCATTGACATATAATCCTAATTGTGTTTGTAAGCTGAAGAAGGCCTTATATGGACTAAAACAAGCACCATGAGCTTGGTATTATAGATTGGACAAATTTTTACAAGAAAAAGGGTTCAAGAAAGGTACTCTTGATAGTAACCTTTACATTAAGTCTAAAGGTGATAATTTACTAGTTGTTTTGGTTTATGTAGATGATAATATTTTTGGCTGTACTAATGAATCATCTGTCCAGTGGTTTGCTAACTTTATGCAAATAGAATTTGAAATGTCCATGATAGGAGAATTGTCATATTTTCTTGGCTTACAAGTAAAACAAAGTTCTGCAGGAATGTTTATTTCTTAAGAAAAATATTTGAAAGATATGTTGAAGAAATTTTAGATGGAAGATTCCTCTCCAGTTAGTACACCTATGGTGGTTGGTTGCAAGCTCAATAAAAATGATGTTTCACCAGATGTTGATCAAAGGACATATCGCTCTATGATAGGCAGTCTTCTGTACATCACAACATCCCGTCCTGATATAATGCAAGTTGTTGGAATGGTAGGTCATTATCAGTCTGCTCCTAAACAAATTCATTTAGTAGTTGTAAAAAGGATATTCAAATACTTGAAGGGAACAATGACTTATGGTCTGTGGTATCCCAGAAATCAAATTTTTTAGTTAACTGCTTATTCAGATGCAGATTGGGCAAACTGTGTTGATGGGAGAAAAAGCACCAGTGGAGGAGCATTCTTTCTAGGTGACTCATTAGTTGCATGGATTAGTAAAAAGAAAGGATCCATTTCAGTATAAACTACAAAGGTAGAATACATTGCTGCTGCTATTTGCTGCACACAAATTTTATGGATGATACAAACTCTTGCAGATTTGAAGGTAACTTACACTGATCCCATTCCAATTCACTGTGATAACACCAGTGCCATTAGTGTCTCCAAGAATCCTGTTCTTCATTCCAAGACTAAGCATATTCCAATAAAGTACCATTTTCTCAGAGAACAAGTTACAAACATAATTGTTCAACTGAATTATATACCTTCTATAGAACAGATTGCAGATATATTTACAAAAGCATTAGCAACAACCCCTTTTGGATATCTACGTCAAAAGTTGGGGGTTATAATTTCTTATGTCTAATCTGTTCACCTGGTCAGGGGGAGTACTTATTGAATATCTGGTGTATTTCCAAGATGCTCATAGTTGACAGGGGGAGCATGTTTCTTCTTTGACATTGATGTCAAAGGGGGAGAAAAGAGTCTGTGAGGAGAGTTCGAATGCATGTGGGTGCTTGTGTTGCCATCAATGCCAAAGGGGGAGAAAAGAGTCTGGGAGGAGAGTCTGAATGCATGTGGGTGCTTGTGTTTCCATCAATGCCAAAGGGGGAGATTGTTGGCAAATATTTAACAGACAACGAATGCTTGTCATTGATGGCAAGTACACCAATGAAGATGGCATGAGTACATAAAGTATGTAATAGATGGGCATTATGAGAAGACGCTGCAGAGAAGATTCGAATAAGATCAGAAGAGATAGTGCAGAGGATTGTTGGCAAGAATAGGGATGGCAAAGATCAACATGATCAACAGTGCAATGATAATGGGGGAGGAGCAACAACAATGATAGTTGGATCAACAATTCAGAATTCCCGATGATTGTCAGATCTCAATGTAGACAAGAAGAGCACACAGATATGGAGGATAGATCTTGGGCATTAGATCCGAGTGCGAGGATCGACCATCATAGGATCCAGGAGAATCCGCACGATCTTTAAAAGTGCAAGGTGAAGTGAGTTTATGAAATCTCGAAATCCTGATGCAGACACAATGGAGACTTGAGAAATCATGAAAAGATCCTGACCGTCAATACACCAAAAGACGTGGACCGTTGATCTAAGCTCCATTTCAAAGTTTCGCCTATCGTGACTTGGAGTGACAAGAACCTCCATCGAAGGAATCGCGAGATGCAAATTCACAATAAGATCTGGACCGTAAATTCATTGAGATCATGGACCGTTGATCTAAGCTCCATTTCAGAGTTTTTCCTATCGCAAATTGGAGTGACAAGAACCTTTATCAAAGGAATTACGAGATGTGAATTCATGATGAGATCTGGACCATAGATTCATCGAGATCGTGGACCGTTGATCCCATGCCATTTTGGAGTTTCGCGAATCGTGACTTGGAGAGGCAAGAAACATAACCACCAAAATCGCGATATGCTAAATCATGATTTAATCGTAGACGTAAGATCAAGATGTGATCTGGACCATTGATCCGACTCCTTTTCGGAGTTTCGCGAATCGTGACTTGGAGAGGCAAGAAACATAACCACAATAATGCCAAAATCGCGATATGATCTGAAGCATTGAATTAAGATCAGATCTGGACCGTCAAATCATAGGACAAGTCGCTGACTTGGAGTCAACGGAGCATGGTGTGGAAACTTGTGAGATGTGATATCGCGATAAGATTGGGATCGTCGGATCTATGGAGATCTCAACCGTCGATCAGACTTGATGAAGTTTATAAACTCACAAATTATGAAGCGCCTTTTGGCACAGCATATGGTCATCGTCGGTGGTCACGAGAAGGGAAGGAGTCAGTTCAGATAAGCTCCATTTTGGGGTTTCAGGGATCAAGACTTGGAGATTCGAGATGCCTCATCTCTAGATTCACAAAATGTGAATTCACAAAAAGAACTTTATGCATAAGCGCTTGGTCATGGCCATGGTCATATAGAGGAAGGAGCTAGCATAGAAAAGCTTTGTATCGGAGTTTTAGAGATCACGACATGAAGTGTCGAGACACTTGTCCATAGGAATGCCGAAATGCTGAAACCCGATTTAAAGGAAAGATTAATAAAGTTCATCCAACGGTGCAGATAAATGTGAATATGATCGGAGGGCTACTATTCTCTCTCACAATTAATTCATCAGTTGTAAATCAGTTAGCAAAAATGATTCATGATTCCTGATCGATTCGCATTTCAGTTGCTTAGACGATTTTTCTTTTGCCTCAGAAGATTCGAAGTGTAATTGCTATGGGTGTGGTGCATAAAAGAAAAAGATACAGACTATGTGTGGTTGGTGGTTCCGGATGAAAAATGAATTAAACTATAAGAAAGGGAAAATCACAGGATGCGCAGTGTGAGACTGAAAATATGCACAGTGTGAGATAAAACTCAGAGAAGAGTAACATACGAGGAATATACTTGAAGCAGAGCAGAATGGTAGAACAAGTTGAAGTAGAGCATAATTGTAGAACAAACAAAGGAAGAGAAGAATTGCAGAACAGTTAGAAGAAGACCAGATTTACAGAACAGACAAGAAGTGGAAAGAATCGATTTATCTGTGTAGTTGGTTGTTTAATCATTCATTTATATTCCAGGGTGGTTGGGAGGTGCTAGGGAGGACTGTTGTCCTCAGAGGTTCAAGTGGGAGCTTGAACAAAGGGAGTTGTAGCTTCCATCTAGTTGTAGCTAGAGAAACCAGGGTGGTGCAAGGGAGAACAAGTGTTCTCTGTTATATAGGTTGGAGCCTGTGTAACTGGAAGTTGGTGGTTTCATCCAGTTGGTGCTGGAACATTAAGGGAGTTGGTGCTTCCTTCTAGTGGGTGCTAGAGAAACCAGAGAGTTGGTGCTCTAAAACAAGTTGGAGCTTGTAAAATAGAGGTAGTAGTCTCACATTGAGTTGGTGCTCAATTAAAGATGATGTATAGAACTTAAAACACTGCCTATCATTTCGAAGAAGAAGAGGTTTTCTCCCTTTATGGGTTTCCTCATGAAAATCTGTCTCTGTGTATATCTTATGTGTGACTGATGCTCATTATTTGTATCGTCTATATGTTGTATAATATTGATGGTCACTTGAAGAAAATTTAAGAATGGTTTAATAGATTTATTATTGTTTAAGCATAGTAACAACTGATTCACCCCCCCCTCTCAGTTGTCTTAGTAATTTCAACATTACCGTGCTTAAACAATTATGATTATTTTAACTCTTTAAAAACACTCAATGATAATCACAATAATTCATGGAAATAAGTAATAGGACATTCAACATCAGTCACACATATGATATACACAGAGACAGATATTTCCTGAGGAAACCCATAAGGGGTAAAAACCTCTTCTTCTTTATATGATAAGTAATATTTACATTCTTTACATTTTCATACATATGAGCACCAACTCATAATGAGGCTGCAACCTCTGTTTTGCAAGATGCTACTTGCTGAGAGCACCAACTCTCTGGTTTCTCTAGCACCAACTAGAAGGAAGCACCAACTCCCTGGTTTCTCTAGCACCAACTATAAGGAAGCACCAACTCCATGGTTTCTCTAGCACCAACTAGAAGGAGCTACAACTCGCTGTGTTCAAGCACTCACCTGAACCTTTGAGGACACCAGTCCTCCCTTGCACCTCCCTACCACCCTGGTTTATGAATATAAATTACTGAAACTTATTACAGTGATATGGTGTTCAACAACAGCTTACCAATCTTATCACTGTTCTGCAAGATTTCTCAGCTCTGTCTTCCTCACTGTCTTCCTACATGCATCCATTGCACTTTTCTTTTCTTTTGCCTCTTATGCTTTCAACACCATTCCCATTCAATGAACCTTTTGTCTTATATCCATTTCAGTTGCTGCACTCCACCTCCTTCTTCACACATGCATCACTCCCAATAGAAACAACCGCAATCTCTTCTTTTCTCCACATTCTTATACTCCCTGTGCACCTTGTGCATACTCTGTATGCAATGGTTTTGCTTCCTCTGCATCTCGAGTGCTCTGCCTCCTCCCCATGGAAACTCTTCAGCTTCTTTGTTTGTTAATCCCATCTGTCCATCATCACTGGGTGTCATGATCAAATTCCTTCACAACACAGGCAGTTGGGATTCTTCATCTTCTGTTGCTGTCGACCTCAACCCCTCTGTCGCATTTTAATGGCTCCAACACTCTTCCAGATGTCAATAGCCTCCACGAACCGTCTTTTCTCCTACTAGCAGATTCCTTGTGACCCTTCAGTTCCTCTGGAAATCACATAGAAGTCTCTTCGAGTCCTCTGGTAGGAACCATTAGTGGTTTCTAGCAGTTACAATGAGAAGTGCTACAGTAGCCCTCCGATCTTCTTAAGTCTCATCTGCATCGTTGGATTAACTTCTCTAAATATTGCTTTCATTTCGTCATTCTGCTCTTCGACATTTCAGGATCACCATGGTGGAGGAATTTAGTACTCTCCATTTCTCGACCCCAAAACTCCGAAAAGGAACTTGTCTTCACTAACTCCTTCCCCCATATTCCACCGATGTGACCAACAGCCGTGACCTCAGCCTTAGTCGAAACTGCATTTCGCAATTTCGCGTTTCGACATTTCTACATTTCGACACTCTTGGTGGTGAAGTGTTTCGACACTTCAACTCCCGGTATCTGCAACTCTAAAATGGAGTCAGATCAATGGTCCGATACTCCAGCATTTTTCATTTCGACGAATTGGCATTTCGGTATTCCTATGGTGAAAGACCTTGACATCTCCAACTCCTAGTATCTGAACCTCCGGTATGTAGTCTGCGACATTTCACGACTTCATGTTTTTAGATTTTGGGACTCCTGTGATGAAGAGTCTTCACTCTTGACTCCTCCTACTCCTGGTATTCATAACTCTGGTATGGAGTCTTTAACATTTCATGACTTCGGGTTTCGCGACTTTGGGACTCTTTATGATGAGAGTCTTTGTTATTTCCATCTCCTGGTATCCAAAATCCCAGTATCCAATACTTTGAAATGGAGTCCGATCAATGGTCCACGATGTCCTCGAACCAATGGCTTAGATAATTTGCCATTTCGCATTTCGTGATTTTGGCACTCCTGGTGATGAGAGTCTCTGACATCTCCATCTCCCAGTAACTGAAATCCCGGTATTTAATACTTCGAGTGGTGCGCCTGTTTTGGGTTTTCGTGATTTCACATTTCGGCACTTCGGGACTCCTGATGACGAGAGTCCATGACCTCTCTATTTCCTGGTATTTGAAACTTTGAGTGATCCACCTATTTCGCGATTTTGGGGTTTCACATTTCACAACTTCAGGACTCCTATGTTGGAGAATCTCGACTCTTGACTTCTTCATCTCTCGGTAACCGAAACTCCGAAATGGAGTCTTTGTTGAGGTGCCTATTTTGGATTTTTTGGGGTTTTTCATGTCACCTTGCTCATTAAAGAGCCTACCTGTTCTCTTGGATCCAACGCTGGTCGGACCTCTGGCTCAGATTTGACATTCATCGGGAAATCTCAATGAGATCCATCGCTGCATACTCTGATCTTATTGAGCTTTCTCTGCATCGTCTTCCCAAAAGACTTCTGGAGCTCACCTGGCACATCCTTCCTGCACTCAAGCCATCATCACTGCTATACTTTCCATCAATGAGAAGCATACACTGCCCGTAAAACATGCCAAAAATCTCCCCCTTTGGCATTGATGGCAACCCCGAGCATCTTCACTAATCTATTTGGACCTCTAAATGTAACATCTAGCCCGGACCACTCCTTTTCTCCCCCTTTGACATCAATGTCAAAGAAAACATGCTCCCCCTGAGCTGTTGCAACAATCTTTAGGAGGCATTAGATATTCAAATAATACAAAACTCCCCCTAACAAGATGGAATCTCTTAGGTGTGAGGCGGAATGACACCCAGCTTCTGTTGGAGATATTCAAAAGGCGTCTTAGCTAGGGGTTTAGTAAATATGTCTGCAATTTGTTCTGTGGTTGGAATGTACTAGACTTGAACAACCTGATTAGTGACCTGCTATCTCAGAAAATAGTATTTTATGGGAATATGCTTGGTCTTGGAATGGAATACAGGATTCTTAGACACACTGATGGAACTAGTGTTATCACAATGAATTGGGATCAATGCAACGTATTTTACCTCCAATTCTGCAAGTGTCTGAATCATCCATAATACCTGAGTGCAACATGTAGCATCAACAATATACTCTGCCTCTGTGGTTGATAAAGAAATGGAACCTTGCTTTTTACTAAGCCATGCTACTAATGAGTCACCTAGAAAGAATGCTCCTCCACTGGTTCTTTTTCTCTCATCAACACAGTTTGCCCAATCTGCATCTGAATAAGAAGTTAACTGAAAATTTTGATTTCTGGGATACCACAAACCATAAGTCATTGTTTCTTTCAAATACCTGAATATTCTTTTGATAGCTTGCAAATGACTCTGTTTAGGTGGAGATTGAAATCTTCCTACCATTCCTACAACATGCATTATGTCTGGGTGAGATGCTGTGATGTACAATAGGTTGCCTATCATTGATCTATATGAACTTTGATCAACATTAGGTGAGTCATCATCCTTGCTTAATTTTCATCCAGTAACCATAGGTGTACCCACAGGTTTGGAGTCTTCCAATTTAAATCTTTTCAACATTTCTCTTAGATATTTTTCTTGAGAAATGAACATCCCTTCAGACCTTTGAGTAATTTGCAGACCAAGAACAAATGACAGTTCTCCTATCATGGAAATTTCAAACTCAGATTCCATGGTAGTATCAAACCATTGTACCAATGGATCCTTATTACATCCGAAGGTGATGTCATCAACATAGACCAATTTTATGAGCAAATTATTATCCTCTGCTTTAACATACAGATTGCTGTCAGCTGTTCCTCTCTTGAACCCTTTGTCTTTGAGATACGTATCCAGTCTGTGATACCAGGCCCGAGGGTATTTTTTTAACCCATATAAAGCTTTCTTCAGCTTGCATACTAAGTCAGGGTTATCAGATAGTTTGAAACCCTCTGATTGTTCCATATAGACTTCCTCACTTAAATCTCCATTTAGAAAAGATGACTTGACATCCATTTGATAGACTTTAAACCTTTTATGACAAGCATAGGCAAGAAATATTTTGATTGCTTTTAATCTTGATACATGCACAAATGTTTCATCAAAATTCAGTCCTTCTATATGAGCATATCCTTTACAGACTAACCTTGCTTTGTTCCTGACAACTTGTCCTTGCTCATTCAACTTATTCTTAAAGATCCATTTGGAGCCAATGACATTTTTATCTTCAGGTCTATGAACCATCTCCCACGTATTGTTTTTCTCAATCTGATCAAGTTCATCATTCATTGCTTTAACCCAGTGGTCATATTTGCTGGCTTCATTGAAATTCTTGGGTTCTAGCATGGATATGAAAGCTATATGAGATTGTTCGGTGGTTTTGATTAGCTTTCTCCTGGTTTGTACACCTTTGTCTTTTTCTCCAATTATCCGACTTGCAGGATGATTCTTTTGA
The DNA here is from genome assembly GCA_032191745.1 of Picea mariana. NCBI lineage: Eukaryota > Viridiplantae > Streptophyta > Pinopsida > Pinales > Pinaceae > Picea > Picea mariana. The sequence goes on along the minus strand of JASDQU010739307.1, from coordinate 141,127 downwards.
ATGATTCTGGAGGAGGAATTTGAAGTTGACTGCTGATTTGAGTTTGTCTGAGTGTCAGAGTCTTCATATGATTCAGAGTCTTTATTTTCTGATTATTGGACCTGTTCATGTTCAGCTTTAGCTGTGTCTTATGTAGAAGACTCATTACTGTACATCTCTCTTGCTGGGATTCCTTCATCAACTTTTACATCAATACAATGAACCATTTTATGCAACCTCTTATTATAACATCTGTATCCTTTACTGTTTGTAGCATACCCCAATAAGATATCTTCATCAGCCCTGTCATCATATTTGCCGAGGTTCTCATCATTATTATTTATGTAGCATTTGCTCCCAAAGACTTTGAAGTGTTTAATTGAAGCAGGTCTCCCAAACCACAATTCATAAGGTGTCTTGTCACTTTGTGGTCTGAGGTGGGCTTTGTTAAGAACATGGAATGCTGTGTGTATTTCTTCTACCCAGTAGGTTTGACCAATGTTCTTCTCATTCATCATTGACCTAGCCATTTCCTGCACTGTTTTGTTTTGCTTCTCAACTACTACATTTTGTTGTGGACTTCTTGGGATTGTGTATTCTCTCTTGATCCCGTGCTCATCGCAGAATTCCTTGAAGTCTCTTGACATAAACTATCCTCCCCGGTCTGATGTTACTTCCTTTAACCTCTTCCCTATTTGAGTCTTAGTTAAAGCCTTAAATATTTTAAACTTCTCAAATGCTTTAGCCTTTTCCTTGAGAAAAGCAACCCAAGTAAGTCTGGAGTAATCATATATAATCGGCATGAAGTAGTTTTGTTTCCCTGCGCTTTCCTATCTTGATGGTCCACATAAATCCATATGAACTAGTTGGAGTGGTTTCTCTGTTGAATTAAATCTTTTGGACTTAAACTGTGTTCTGTTTTGCTTCCCTACTTGACAGGGTTTACACATTGAATCTTGGGGCTTTGATATTCTCAGAAGATCTTTTACTGCCTCGAGTTTTTTGAGTTTGATTAACTGGTCGAATTTTAGATGTCCAAGTCTCCTATTCCATAACCATCTTTCATCATGTCTACTTATATGACATTATTCTCTATTTTCTTTCAGCACATATACATTATTTTCTGTCCTTATGCCTTTGGCCACCACTTGTCCTAAGGTTACAGATTTTATCTTGCAGTCCTTGGATGTGAACACCACTTCACATCCTATGTCACACATTTGAATTACACTGAGCAGATTATGTTTCAACCCATCTATAGGTAGAACATCTTGGTCTTTTCCTTTTCCATTACTTAAGCTCACCATCCGTTTGCCCTTTATTTTCCCTGGAGGATCATTTCCAAAGGTTACGTTTCCTGATTTGCTTTCACTTAGAGACAGAAACTTGCCTTTGTCTCCCATCATGTGTTTGGAGCATCCACTGTCTATATACCAAGGGTTCATTTTTCTTTGAGTGGACAAAACTAATCCACACTTGTCACTTTCCTTCTTCTTCCAAAACTTGACATTTTCAGCAGGGGAATTCGAATCTGGTTCATAGTTCCTTAACCGACAGTCAATAGATTTATGTCCAAAGTTATGACATGTAACACCCTGTTTCCCCCAGCTTGTAAATATGACTGGACTGGCCAAGAACTATGGAAAACTCATAAATATGAATATGTGATGTAAAGGGACCTTGAGGAAAAGGTCCATGAAATGTGAATGACATTTTGAATTTATTACAGGACTGCTGAGAGGGGATGTGCAGAAAAGAGACCACGATGGTGGTGGAAGGCACCTAAAAAGGTGGCGTTAACTTCCACCCTGAATTAATACCGTATTTGGACTCCACTGGCCCAGAGAACCAAAAGAGGCTCGCTGGCCCCCAAATTTAATGTCTCGCAGGCTGGTAGGCGGGCGGCTTGATGACGGATGGGATGGTGAACCACCCATCCATAGAGCCGTCAGGCCTGGTCGGCGTGAGGGTAATCGTGCCACACGCAACCTCATGAGAGGATAAGGCATATGGAAAAAGTGATGGTAGGGGTAGACGCGAGGGGAACTCTGGCATTATGCAAAGTGAGTGATAGCAGAGAGGGAGGATTGCAACCTTTGCTCCTGGTCACTGGCAGATGGAGGGACACAGTCTCAAAGCATCGTGGTCTCAGCTCGGGGGTGGCTAGTGGTAAATCCGTTGGGAGTCGCTACGCCTACATTTGGGTGGAAACGAGCACCCCTCTCAGTAGTCGCACCCACTTCTGAAGTTATTTCTGATAAGTGTTTTGTTCATATTGTATCTTGAAATTTCATATGCTAACATATATGCTCATAAACTGTTAAATGGTGAATAATTATAGTATAAGAATGTCTGTGTAGTGTTTTGATGAGAAATGTTAGATATATGCTTATAAAAAAAAGACCACACATGGCTTATGTTGATAAATGAATTTAATTAGGCATGAGTCAAACTAAGTTAGGCTTCCAACCCGTTCTCGGGAAGCTGTTTACCCGTGTCTACCTCTATAAATGCCCGGTATAGATCTCTTCACAGAGATTTCCACCTTAGAAAGGTTCACCAAGAACCCAGAAAAGGGACTTGAATGTGCAAGTCTTATTAACCCTATACGAGGAAGAATGGCTCTCTTAAGATTCTGAGGTAGTGGTGTAGGGATATGTAACAAATCGATGAATGAGATCTCGTCGGGTGACCCATAGCCATTTACGACCATTAGATTGATGAAAGTAAGAAGGGAATTATATACCTTGCCCCTTTTTCTCTCTATCTTCGTGAACAATGAGGAAATTGGGATCTTAGATTCCAAGACCCAGGAGAACATTTGGACCATGGATCTTTCCACACCCACGAAGTAGTGGAGGAATGCACAAGGTGGGACAATCTGAGCTATTAGATCTCATCAGAAAATCTCGTCGGCCATTGGATAGGGTTAAGATGCTCGAAGTTTAATCTCTGGACTGTGCGTAGGAGGAACGGATCAAGACCGTTAGATCTGGGTCCAATTACCCATCAGCCGTTGGATCGGACAGGAACTGCCCGAGGGTTACCATTGGGATTCTAGCTATCGACATATCGGGACTCTTGAGAACAAGAAAACCGAAACACTTCGAGTCTCGAAACGCCGAGAAGATCAGGACCGTCTGTTTGAGGATACACGTGGCAGAGATCGAGGTTTGCCATCGGGAGACGGGATATTAGAAATTCGGAGGTCAAGGGAATAAGGACGCTATAAGTTCCAAAATAGCGAGATCAGATCTGGACCATCCATTAGGGTGAGATACGTGGCGGAGATCTGAAGAGAGTCGGAAAATCGGGAGACCTGTGAGTAAGAGGTTGGGAAAATCCATAGTGAAAACTCCCAAAACAATCAGAGCCATCCATCTGATGGGGACAAGTGGTAACCATCGGGAGTCATCGGCGTTTGGGCCATCGGGACTCACACGGATAAGTGCTTTTTGGGTTGGTATTCGGCGAAGTTCGAGGCTTAATCTGGACCGTCCGTTGGTGGGGATGTGTGGCAAAGGTCCAGGCCATCGAGGAAGTCCCGACGAGGAGGCTGTCCATCGGAGTTCGACTCATTGGGATATCAGAGATTCCGGTGACAAGTTATTGGTGCACTTTGGAATCGCAAAACATGAAACCCCGATGAGTGGGGGCTAGCTGTCTGCACATCAGAGAAGGAGGACAGTGCCACTGTGAGGGGCCAGCTATCAACAAAATGGAGAGTCAGAATTCAAGGAATCAGGAATTTCGTGGACATATGCACTTTGGCATTGAAAACCCCGAAACCCCAATGAGGGACAAGGCTGCGGTCTCGTGGGATAGAGGTCACGTGGATTAAAGACTTAGCTCAGGAGGCTAAGGCAGCAGAGGAGCGCATCGAGATTCGGGGATTGGTGAACCCAATTGTTGAGACATTACGAGTGTCAAAAACCTGATGGATGGAAGATATTCTTTTGGAGGATCTCTGGGTCCATAATGACCGTTAGATGTGGAAACAAGACGTTAACTTAAACCAGGACGTGGTTATACTTTAGGATAAGCGGTGAGCAGATCTAGATGGCTAGATTCCACCCGCACAGATCTACGATTGGGGTTCCATTCCGGAGCCCCCTTGCTGTTCTTCCTTTAGCGGTAGGGGGGGGTCCGGAATTGGATGTGCAACTCTCGAACGGTCGATATTTACTCGTCGTGATCAACGGTTTCCAGGTGGATTCCGAATCCCCCTTGGCATTCTGCCTTTAATAGTGGAGGGGGTCCAGAATGGTGTGGCGTGTGAAGTGGGGCCCCTCCCTGTCATGATGAACATCGTGTCGCGTTTCCCTCTTGCCACCTGTATGCCACCTAACCGCGCAATAGGCATTTCTCATTGGCTGTTCTCTACCCCTATTGAGGTTTGTTCCTATTGACCATTCGCTGACCCCGCAGGAATTTATCCCCATTGGTCGTTCGCTAGCCCTGCCAGGGTTCAACGGTTGCAGAGTCGAATGTTTGGACATTAAGGTAGCGCCGAAGCATGAAATACAAAAGACGCTGCATTCAAATTGAACCGTGGCCATAACCCCCGATCACATGGGAATGGAGAAGGAGAGAGAAAGAGCCAACATACGCTGGGCCTCCATGGTTATTTAGGGGTTCGAGTCCGACAGAGGACCGGAAAAATTTGATTTAGGTAGCAGGTATGTTACAAAGTGGTATCAGAGCATGGTTACAACACTCGGCCTGATTGGGCTCATGCACGATTCGCGCATAAACTCTGTTCGAAGCACTCCTCTGAGGAGTAACCCCCTAACTTAACTATCTTGTCCAGGATTAAAAACTTGGAAAATGAAAACCCGACTGTATATGCATGTGAAAGAGTTATGAAATTATGCGCGAATTATAAAAATGAATTTAACTCTTGACTAATAACCAACGTTTGTCTTTTCACTCAAGCGAACGATCAACCATGGGAATCTACAGACGCAGAGTATGGTGACTCACCAAGAGGTGGGAGAAGGCTCCCACAACAGAGACGAAGAGTCTGATGAAAGAAGAGCAATAGGAACCCCTCCAGACCTAACTGAGACTATGAGGAGTCTCATGGTCGAATTGCAAAGTTGCAATACCGATAATGAAAGGATGATGAAAGAACAAGAAAAGCAAACCAAAATTAATGCAGTTCTACTGCAGAGCTTATCTGACCTACAGGGACAAATGCAGCATGAACCTGAGATGCAGAATCATGGTCGTGTCAGTGGCCATATTGAGAAAAGCACATCAAGAAAAGTCCACCCCAGAGGTAAAGGACCAGTACCATATGATTCCACTGAGAAGGAAGCTGGTGATTCAGAAGGCTCTTCCAGCAGCAGGACTAGTTCCTATTCTCGCAGAAAATAGAAGAAGCAAAAGACTTCCAAGAGTCACAAATTTGAGGAATTCAAGAAGGCCAAACCTCCCTCCTTTGACGGTGAGATAAAGAAGGGAGAGGAAGCTGAGGCCTGGCTACTTGGACTGAAGAAATATTTCAGAGTCCATGATTTTTCAGAGAACTTGAAGGCCTGAGTGGCCACTTTCAATCTGAATGGAAAGGCTTCCATTTGGTGGGAAGACCTTAAGAATATGAAAGGGGTCCGTGAGGAGGACCTGTCTTGGAAACGGTTTGAGAAATACTTCCGGAAGAAGTATTTGTTGGAAAGGTATTTCGACGAGAAGGCTAAAGACTTTTATGAACTCAAACTAGGACAACTTACTATGAAGGAGTATGTCAACAAATTCCTTGACTTACTGAGATATGTACCCTACCTCAAAGCAGAGAAGGCGAAGGCACAATGCTTCATCAGTGGGCTACCCAAGGAATACCGGAACCAAATTGAATTTGACGAGCCAAGGACCTTAGAAGACACTATAAGAAAGGCAACATATTGTCATGAACAATATAGACCTCGGGTCGAGTCTCGTGGAGACTGAAAACAAAAGAGTGGTTCGAGATTTCAGAAAAAGGGGAACAAATCCTCAGGATTTAAAAACTACAAAAGGAAACCCAGAATAATTTCCCAACCCAGAGTATACTCCAACAAAACTTTCCCTCAGGGTACAGAAATAAGACTTCTGGACCTATATCAGTAAAGGCTAACAACTCAAAGAAAGAACCTCTGAAATGCTGGGATTGCGGCAGAGAGCATCTCCGGAGAGACTGTCCACACCGACAACAGAATGGTCGGAAAATTTATAACATGCAGGATGCTACCATGATCAATGATGTGGCAAGGAGTGTGCCATAGATCTATGCAGCTTTGGATAATAACCAAGCTGACCACCAAGCTTCAGTGGTGGAAATAGAAGGTATGATTTTCAACCATCTGGTGTCTGTTTTGATTGACCTTGGTTCAAATTTGAGTTATATATCCCCTAGAGCTATTGATAAGTGCAAGCTACAACCACAGAAGCAAACTAAACCATGGTTGGTACAGTTATCCACTGGCACCAAAAGAAAGGTAGTGGAGGTCGTACCAGCTTGCCAATTAATGTTGGGTGAATTTTCCACCCAAGCAACCCTTAATGTATTACCCCTGGGATCATATGACCTGTTGATTGGTATGGACTGGCTGGCCACCCATAAAGCCAAATTGGAATGTTACCATAAAACCTTAGAAGGTGTGAGCATAGAATGAAAAAGGATAACCCTCCAAGGGATACGAAAACCTGTTTCGGTGAGACAAATCTCAGCCCTACAAATGAGAAAGTATTGCCGAAAGGGATGTCCCCTATATGCAATACAGGTACTGAGAATAATCGAAGGCGCTAAACCAAGCCCCGATGATCACCCTATCCTGAGAGAGTACAGAGATGTATTTATGGAAGAGGTATCGGGTCTACCTCCGAGAAGAGACATTGAATTCTCGATAGAACTCGCACTAGGAGCGGTGCTGGTGTCTAGGACACCTTACCGAATGAGCACTCCTGAGTTAGTAGAACTCAAATTACAATTGAAAGAAATGATGGATAAGGGTTACATTCGACCCAGCATGTCCCCGTGGGGAGCACCAGTCTTGTTTGTGAAAAAGAAGGATGGCACCCTTAGACTGTGTATTGATTATAGACAACTCAATAAAGTAACCATCAAGAACAAGTACCCCTTGCCCAGGATCGATGATCTATTCGATCAGTTAGGAGGAGTGACTATTTTCTCAAAGATTGACTTGAGGTCAGGATACCATCAAGTCCAAATCAAGAGTGAAGACATCCATAAGACCACTTTCCGGACACGGTATGGTCATTATGAATTTGTGGTAGTGCCATTTGGGTTAACTAATTCCCCTGCCACTTTCATGTGCTTAATGAACAATGTACTCAGTAAATTCCTAGATAAATTTGTACTAGTTTTTATTGATGACATTTTAATCTACTCTAAGAGTAGAGAAGAACATGAATAGCATCTTAGACTTGTGCTGCAAGTGCTAAGAGAGCATCAACTCTATGCTAAATTCAACAAGTGTGAATTCTTTCATAAGAAAATACATTACTTGGGACATGTTCTGTCCGAAGAAGGGGTGGCAGTAGACCCTGACAAGATCAGGTCTATCATGGAATGGCATACCCCAAAGGATGTCTCAGACATCAGATCCTTTATGCGATTGGCGGGATATTATAGAAGATTTATAAAATATTTCTCCAAGATTGGTTGTCCAATCACTGCCCTCCAGAAGAAGGGGACAAAATTCCTGTGGACACAACAATGTGAAGAAAGATTTCAAACTTTGAAACATCTACTAACCCATGCACCCGTGTTGAAGATCGCTGACCCAGAAGCTGATTTCCTTGTGTGCACAGATGCCTGTAAGGAAGGGATCAGAGGAGTCCTTATGTAGGAAGGAAAGGTGATCTGCTATGAATCCCAAAAATTGAATGAGCATGAAGTCAACTATGTGACTCATGATCTAGAACTGGCTGCCATAGTGCATGCCTTGAAAATTTGGAGGCATTATCTCCTNCTGGGAAGGAAGTTTGTACTGATGACGGATCACTGTGGATTGGGGTATTTGTTTGATCAACCCAAGCTTAATGCTAGACAAGCCATATGGATGGCCCTCTTGAGCGAATTTGATTTTGAAATCAAACACATTAAAGGGAAAGAGAATAGGGTGGCCGATGCCCTTAGCAGAAGCATGAGAATGATTCACCTGGCAGCAGTGAGTACCTGTGATACAGATGTCAAGAACAGAGTAAAAAAGGCACAAGAAACCGATCCCTTCATTCGAAATGTGACCCTGTACCTACAACAAGAACCCACTGGAGCAAAATACGAAGACTATCAGATGATCGAAGGAGGTCTACTCACCTACAGAGATAGAATGTACATTCCAAATTGTGACGACTTGAAGAGGTTCATCATGGATGAACTACACAAAAGACTCTACACTGGTCACCCAGGATACCAGAAAATGATCACTGCCACCCAGAAACAATTTTATTGGCCTATATTGAAGAAAGACATAGCTAAATATTTGGCCCAATGCATAGAATGCCAACAGGTTAAAGTGGAACACCAACACCCAGCTGGACTAATTCACCCTTTACCCATCCCATAATGGAAATGGGAGACCATCTCCATGGATTTCATCACTGGATTGCCAACTTCAACGAAACAGAATGATGCCATTATGGTAGTAGTGGATAAACTGAGCAAGTCTGCTCATTTCATTCCCATCAAATCAACCTGCAAGGCGATAGATATAACCCAGGTATTCATGAAAGAGGTGTTCCGACTACACGGCATGCCAAGAGAGATAATATCTAACAGAGACACAAAATTCACTTCCAATTTCTGGAAATCCCTGAAGGCGGTTTTGGAGACCAAGCTGTTGTTTAGCACCGCCTATCACCCTCAAACCGACGGACAGATAGAAAGAGTGAATAAGATATTAGAGGATATGTTAAGGATGCATGTGATGCATCAACCCAGGAAATGGGAAGACTACCTGCCATTGGTAGAATTCGCCTACAACAACGGCTATCAAGCGTCCTTAAAGATGAGTCCATTCGAGGTCCTCTATGGTAGACAGTGTAATACCCTAGTCAGCTGGAGTAATCCTGTAAATAGGATTTCTTTTGGACCCGACATGTTGAAATAAATAGAACAACAAGTGACTCAGATAAAACAAAATTTGAAGGTCGCTCGGAACCGACAGAAAAGTTATGCTGATCAAAAGAGAACTCCAAGAGAGTTCCAAACGGGAGATCATGTATATCTCAGAATTAAGCCCAGAAGGAGTTCCCTGAAAATGGGAGCTTGTGCCAAATTGGCACCCCGGTATTGTGGACCCTTTGAGGTTCTAGATAGAGTGGGACCTGTAGCCTATCGGCTATCACTTCCTCCCATAGTAAAAGCACATAATGTTTTCCATGTTTCATTATTAAAGAAATATGTACATGATTCTAATCATATAATTGACTGGTCTGTGATCCAAGTGGAACCGGAGGGAGAATTTCTACCAGAACCCCAATGCATACTGGACAGAAAGGAAACCCTGCTCTAGAACAGAACCATTGCATAGGTCAAGGTGCAGTGGAAACATTTTGGCCCAGATGAGGCTACATGGGAAATGGAGGATGCCATGAGACAGGCATATCCAATTTTGTTTACTTCTATACATGCAATTCATGATAGTAGCTAAGAACATCGAGGACGATGTTCCTTTTAAGGGGGAGGGAATTGTAACACCCCGTTTCCCCCAACTTGTAAATATGACTGGACTGGCCAAGAACTATGGAAAACTCATAAATATGAATATGTGATGTAAAGGGACCTTGAGGAAAAGGTCCATGAAATGTGAATGACATTTTGAATTTATTGCAGGACTGCTTAGAGGGGATGTGCAGAAAAGAGACCACGATGGCGGTGGAAGGCACTTGAAAAGGTGGCGTTAACTTCCACCCTGAATTAATACCGTATTTGGACTCCACTGGCCCGGAGAACCAAAAGCGGCTTGCTGGCCCCCAAATTTAATGTCTCGCAGGTTGGTAGGCGGGCGGCTTGATGAGGGATGGGATGGTGAACCGCCCATCTGTAGAGCCGTCAGGCTTGATCGACGTGAGGGTAATCGTGCCACACACAACCTCGCAAGAGGATAAGGCGTATGGAAAAAGCGATGGTAGGGGAAAACGCGAGGGGAACTCTGGCATTATGCAGAGTGAGTGATAGAAGAGAGGGAGGATTGCAACCTTTGCTCCTGGTCACTAGCAAACGGAGAGACGCAGTCTCAAATCATCATGGTCTCATCTCAGGGGTGGCTAGTGGTAAATATGCTGGGAGTCGCTACGCCTACGGTTGGGTGGAAACGAGCACCCCTCTCAGTAGTCGCACCGAATTCTGAAGTTATTTCTGATAAGTGTTTTGTTCATATTGTATCTTGAAATTTCATATGCTGACATATATGCTCATAAACTATGAAATGGTGAATAATTACAGTATAAGAATGTCTGTGTAGTGTTTTTATGGGCAATGTTAGATATATGCTTATAACAGAAAGACCATGCATGGCTTATGTTGATAAATGAATTTAATTAGGCATGATTCAAACTAAGTTAGGCTTCCAGCCCGTTCTCGGGAAGCTGTTTACCCGTGTCTACCTCCGGAAATGCCCAGTATAGATCTCTTCACAGATATTTCCACCTTAGAAAGGTTCTCCAAGAACCCATAAAAGGGACTTGAACGTGCAAGTCTTATTAACCCTATACGAGGAGGAATGACTCTCTTAAGATTCTGAGGTAGCGGTGTAGGGATATGTAACAAATCAACGAATGAGATCTCGTCGGGTGACCCATAGCCATTTACGACCATTAGATTGACATAAGTAACGAGGGAATTATATACCTTGCCCCTTTTTCCCTCTATCTTCGTGAACAATGAGGAAATCAGGATCGTAGATTCCAAGACCCAGGAGAACATTTGGACCATGGATCTTTCCAAACCCACAAAGTAGTGGAGGAATGCACAAGGTGGGACAATCTGAGCCGTTAGATATCATCAAAAAATCTTTTCGGCCGCTGGATAGGGTTAAGATGCTCAGAGTTTAATCTATGGACTATGTGCAAGAGGAACTGATCAAGACCATTAGATATGGGTCCAATTACCCATCATCCGTTGGATCAGACAGGAACTGCTCGAGGGTTACCATTGGGATTCCAGATATCGTCATATCGGGACTCTTGAGAACAAGAAAACCGAAACACTTCGAGTCTAAAAATGCCGGGAAGATCAGGACCGTCCGTTTGAGGATACACATGGCGGAGATCGAGGTTTTCCATCGGGAGACGGGATATCAGAAATTCGGAGGTCAAGGGAATAAGGACTCTATAAGTTCTCAAATAGAGAGATTATATCTAGACCATACATTAGGGTGAGGTACGTGGCAGAGATCTGAAGAGAGTCGGCAAATTGGGATACCTGTGAGTAAGAGGTCGACAAAATCCATAGTGAAAACTCCCGATAAAATCAGAGCCATCCATCTGATGGGGATAGGTTGCAACCATTGGGAGTCATCGACGTTTGGGCCATCGGGACTCACACGGATAAGTGATTTTTGGGTTGGTATTTGGTGAAGTCTGAGGCTTAATCTGGACCGTCCGCTGGTGGGGATGCATAGCAAAGGTCCAAGCCATCGGGGAAGTCCTAATGAGGAGGTTGTCCATCAGAGTTCGACTCATCGGGATATCGAAGATCCCGATGACAAGTTATTGGTGCACTTTAGAATCGCGAAACGTGAAACCCCGATGAGTGGGGGCTAGCTGTCTGCACATTAGAGAAGGAGGACAGTGCCACCGTGAGGGGCTAGCTTTCAACAACCCGGAGAGTCAGAATTCGAGGAATCGGGAATTCCGTGGACATATGCACTTTGGCATTGAAAACCCCGAAACCCCGATGAGGGACAAGGCTGTGGTCTTGTGGGATAGAGGTCATGTGGATTAAAGACTTAGCCCGAGAGGCTAAGGCAACAGAGAAGCGTATCGAGATTTGGGGATCGGTGAACCCAATTGTTGGGACATCACGAGTGTCAAAACCCCGATGGACGGAAGAGATTCTTTCGGAGGATCTCCGAGTCCATAATGACCGTTAGATGTGGAAACAAGACCTTAACTTAAACCAGGACGTGGTTATACTTTAGGATAAGCGGTGAGAAGATCTAGACGGCCAGAGTCCACTCACCCAGATCTATAGCTGGGGTTCCATTTCAGAGCCCCCTTACTATTCTGCCTTTAGCGGTAGGGTGGGGGAGTCCGGAATTGGACATGCAACTCTCAAACGGTCGAGATTTACTCGTCGTGATTAATGGTTTCCAGGTGGATTCCAGACCCCCCTTACCATTCTGCCTTTAATAGAGGGGGGGNNNNGTCGCGTTTCCCTCTTGCCACCTGTATGCCACCTAACCGCGCAACGAGCGTTTCTCATTGGCTATTCTTTACCCCTATTGAGGTTTGCTCCTATTGACCATTCGCTGACCCCACATGAATTTATCCCCATTGGTCGTTCGCTAGCCCTGCCAGGGTTCAACGGTTGCAGAGTCTAATGTCTGGACATTAAGGTAGCGCCGAAGCGTGAAATACAAAAGACACTGCATTCAAATTGAACCGTGGACATAACCCCCGATCACATGGGAACGGAGAAGGAGAGAGAAAGAGCCAGCATACGCTGGGCCTCCATGGTTATTTAGGGGTTCGAGTCCGACAAAGGACCGAAAAAATTTGATTTAGGTAGCAGGTATGTTACATGACAGGTGTAGCATTCAATCTCATTATTCAATAGGTCAAACTTATTGTTGCAGTGTTGTCTACTCATTAACTGTTGATTATTTCTTGGCCTCCTTAGTTGCATGTCCCTAGACTTAATTTGGCAATTTGTAGTCTATGAAGGATTGTTACTTGGATGTATCATTCTTTGTTGTGGGAAGTATTTATTCCTTTGAAATGTTAATTGCTTATGTATAAGTCTTAGGGAACAATTTACAACTTTGTGACCAAAGTTAGAACAGTAGAAACAATAGCCATAGAAAAATTCTTTGTACTTGGAAAATGGTTGTCTTCTTTGAGCAAATCAATTTCTTCCATGCTAATAGCATTTTTCAGCAGGGGGTGCACTATTTCTTTGTTCTAGAGATTCAATCCTGGCACCTTTTTCCTTACTCGTCCTAGGTGGTTGATTGTCTTCCTTTGTTTCTGCAGGTTTGTTGTTGTCATTGGTTGTACATTTGACAAACTTGATGGGTTCTTCATCTCTTGGCTTGCCACTACTTGATCCATCTTCATAACCCAAACCAATTTTTAGCTTTGGATTCCTTTGCTGATTTAGAATGGTGGCTAAGCCTTCTGAGGCTTTGATACTTGACAGTTTTGATTATACAAGGCTTGAAACTTCTCCATCTCTTTCCTAGTTTTCACTACTTCTTGTTCTAATTCTTCACATATTGCCTTCTTTTCTAATAATTGTCGTTTCAGAATGTCTTCAATTTTCTTTGCCTCTTCTAATTCTACTTTTAGTAGGACAAGGTATTCATCAAGTTCTTTAGTGTCTTTCTCGAATTGTATCAACAATTGTCTTTGCTTTCTGTTCTTGATTCTTAGTCTGTCAATCTCTTCCAGTGCACTGATCAGTTCTCCTTCCATGTCAACCACAACTTCTTCTTCATTAACATCACTCCCTGTGCTGTTATTATCATAATCCTCTTTGGCCATAAGTATGAAGTCATTTATTTTATCTTCAATAGATGAGTCATTGTCTTCATCATCTGAAGGATCATCATCATTGTTTATGCAAAGACTTTTCTTCTTAAAGTTATTCTCTCTAAAGAAATTTCTGTGTTTGTACTTCTCCTCATCATCACATGTCTGATCCTTTCCTTTGTGGGGACATTTGTTTGCAAAATGACCTATCCTACCATAGTTGAAACATTTAAAAGGAAGTTTACCTTTGTATTTTCCTGATCCCTTCTTTAGTCTCTTCACAAATTTTGCTTCAATTTCATCGGTCTTAGAATCCTCATTCTTGTCTTCCTTAAATGATGCCTGTTTGGAGGTGGGTTTATCTTTAACTATTCTCATTTCATATGTAGTCAATGTACCTAGAAGTTGATCAAACTCCAAGGTTTTTAGATCATTTAGTTCTTCTATAGCAGAGACCTTCGGATTGAACCTATCCGAGAGAGATCTCAAGATTTTCTGAACTAAAGAAGGTTCCTCAATTGTTTCACCAAGTGCTTTCATTGCATTTACCATTTCTTCTACTCTCAGAAAGTATTTTCCAACAGTTTCATCTTATTTCATCTTCAGTTGTTCAAACTGCATTTTGTAGGTTTGAAGCTTGGCATCCTTTACCTTCTCATTACCTTCATAACTGTTAACGAGTTTGTCCCACATTTCTTTGGCAGTTCCTAGATGCATAACTTTTACAAATTCTTCTTCTGCAAGCCCACTCAAGATAGCATTCATAGCCTTAACATTGAAGCTAAATTCTAGTTTGTCATCCTTATTAGCTAGTACAACTGTCTTTACATAACCAGTATCTACCACATCCCAAACATCTGCACCTAAAGCCATTATGTAGGTTCTCATTCTAAATTTCCAGAAGGCAAAGTTTGTTCCATTGAACAGAGGGGTCTTATTGGTTGAATTTCCTTCATGGCTTGACATGTTTAAGCACTAGGATCTACCTTTAGATAAAAGGGGCCGGCTTTGATACCAATTGTTGGACAACTGAGAGGGGGGGGGGTGAATTAGTTGTTACCGTGCTTAAACAATTATGCTTATTTTAACTCTTTAAAAACACTCAATGATAATCACAATAATTCAGGGAAATAAGTAATAGCACATTCAACATCAGTCACACATATGAGATACACAGAGACAGATATTTCCTGAGGAAACCCATAAGGGGTAAAAAGGGGTAAAAACCTCTTCTTCTTTATATGATAAGTAATCTTTACATTCTTTACATTATCATACATATGAGCACCAACTCATAATGAGGCTGCAACCTCTGTTTTGCAAGCTGCTGCTTGCTAAGAGCACCAACTCTCTGGTTTCTCTAGCACCAACTAGAAGGAAGCACCAACTCCTTGATTTCTCTAGCACCAACTAGAAGGAAGCACCAACTCCATGGTTTCTCCAGCACCAACTAGAAGGAAGCACCAACTCCGTGGTTTCTCTAGAACCAACTAGAAGGAAGCTACAACTCCCTGTGTTCAAGCACTCACTTGAACCTCTAAGGACACCAGTCCTCCCTTGCACCTCCCTACCACCCTGGTTTATGAATATAAATTACTGAAACTTATTACAATGATATGGTGTTCAATAATAACTTACCAGTCTCATCACTATTCTGCAAGATTTTGCAGCTCTGTCTTCCTCACTGTCTTCCTGCATGCATCCATTGCACTTTTCTGTTCTTCTGCCTCTTGTGCTTTCAGCACCATTCCCATTTAGTGCACCTTTTGTCTTCTGTCCATTTCAGCTGCTGCACTCCACCTCCTTCTTCACACATGCATCACTCCCAACAGAAACAACCCCAATCTCTTCTTTTCTCCACATTCTTATACTCCCTGTACACCTTGTGCATACTTTGTATGCAATGGTTCTCCTTCCTATGCATCTCGAGTGCTTTGCCTCCTCCTCATGGAAACTCTTCAGCTTCTCTGTTTGTTAAGACCATATTTCCATCATCACTGGGTGTCATGATCAAATTCCTTCACATCACATGTTGTTGAGATTCTTCATCTTTTGTTGCCATCAACCTCAACCTATCTTTTGTAGTTTAACGGCTCCAATGCTCTTCTAGCTGTCAATAGCCTCCTTGAACCATCTTTTCTCCTACTAGTAGATTCCCTGTGACCCTTCAGTTCCTATGGAAATCACACAGAAGTCTCTTCGAGTCCTCTGGTAGGAACCATTAGTGGTTTCTAGCAGTTACAATGAGAAGTGCTACAGTAGCCCTCCGATCTTCTTCAGTTTCATATACACCGTTGGATTAACTTCTCTAAATCTTGTGTTCATTTCGACATTCCGCTCTTCGGCATTTCAGGATCACCGTGGTGGAGGAATTTAGTACTCTCCATTTCCCAACCCCCGAAACTCTGAAAAGGAGCTTGTCTTCACTAACTCCTTCCCCCATCTTCTGCCGATGTGACCAACGGCTGTGACCTCAGCCTTAGTCAAAACTGCATTTCACAATTTCGCATTTAAGCATTTTGACACTCTTGGTGGTGAAGTGTTTTGACACTTCAACTCCCGGTATCCGAAACTCTGAAATGGAGTCAGATCAATGGTCCGATACTCCAGCATTTTTCATTTTCGCGAATCAACATTTCAGTATTCCTGTGGTGAAAGACCTTGACATCTTCAACTCTCAGTATCCGAACCTTCGGTATGTAGTCTGTGACATTTCGTGACTTCGGATTTCACCATTTCGGGACTCCTGTGATGAAGAGTCTTCACTCTTGACTCCTCCTACTCTTGGTATCCAAAACTCTGGTATGGAGTCTTTAACATTTCACGACTTTGGGACTCTTTATGATGAGAGTCTTTGTTATTTCCATCTCCCGGTATCCAAAATCCCGGTATCCAATACTTTGAAATGGAGTCGGATCAACAGTCCACTATCTCCTCGAACCAACGGCTCAGATCATTTCTCCATTTCGTATTTCACGATTTCAGCACTCCTGTTGATGAGAGTCTTTGACATCTCCATCTCCTGGTATTTAATACTTCGAGTGGTGCACCTATTTTGGGTTTTTGAGATTTCACATTTCGGAACTTCGGGACTCCTGATGACGAGAGTCCGTGACCTCTCTATCTCCTAGTATCCGAAACTCTGGTAGTTGAAACTTCGAGCGATGTGCCTATTTCGCAATTTCGGGGTTTCTCATTTCACGACTTTGGGACTCCCGGTAACTGAAACTCCGAAATGGAGTCTTTGTTGAGGTGCCTATTTTGGATTTTTTGGGGTTTTGCATGTCACCTTGCTTGTTAAAGAGCGTGCGAGTTCTCCTGGATCCAACGCCGGTCGGACCTATGGCTCAGATCTAATGTTCATCAGGAAATCTCAATGAGATCCATCGCTGCATGCTCTAATCTTGTTGATCTTGCTCTGCATCATCTTCCCAAAAGAATTCTTGAGCCCACCTAGCACATCCTTCCTATACTCAAGCTATCATTGCTGCTGTACTTGCCATCAATGACAAGCATACACTGCCTGTAAAACATGCCAACATAGAAGACTTCGACATAGACTGTGTCTTGGATGAAGAAACACAAATGAATATTATGACAGAAGACACTTGGGAAATTTTGGAAAAGCCTACTATGATACTTCATTAGGAAGGATAGGCTTGTTTAAGGGAAAAATGATAACCTTCCATGGAAGAGTTACTAATGTACCCATCATTATTCATGGAACATCGACTGAAGAGGAATTTGAAGTCATTAAGTTTGTTGAGAACAACGCCCCTTTCCCACTTTTGTTAGGTAAGACTTGGATTGAGAAGGATAAGATTAGAAGGAAAGTAGAGGAAGAAGCTACAGAAAAGAAAAATCAAGAACTAAGGGATTTCATAGCTAGAAAAATAGATCGACTAATAGAAGAACAAGAGGATAAGCCAAAGCAACAAAACAAAGTAACAACGCAGGAGGGATAGAAAGCAAGAGAATCAAATTTCAAGGTTGAAAGAATACAAGAAGGCTTGAAGAAACTATCTATGCAAGAAATAAGCATATCCACCCAGGAAGTGTTAAGGAAGGGGATATTAACTTTAGACTCTTTGAGGGCACATCAACAGTACGAAGTCACTACGCTAGGGGAAGATAAGTATAAAAATGGAAAGAGGATTCCATAAATAGTTAGAGAGACTCAGATTACAGGTAAGAAGGAAAGGAAGCTCAATAAAAAGAAAGCTAAGTTGGAAAATATATAGGAAGCTACAGAGAACAAATGGAAGACTTCACAGACTAGACCCTTGCAGGAGGCAGGTTCACAGGATTTGAACCTTGCTGGAATGGTGGGACCATGCAGAATGGGACTTCACCCTGGCGAGGTTATATGACTATTTGAGGCACCTCGTCCATTAGAACGATGCTCCAGAACGGTTATAAAACATATTTATGGGCGGATGGACCGCTTTTTGACGTTGAGACCATGCCATAACAGACAGATTCACATTGATGGAAGCATTCCTGGTCATTGAAAGAATCCGTTATGAGGCCCCACTTATTTAACTTGTCGATCGCTATATCGAGACCACTTTTTTCTACCCATGATTAATTGAGCCAAGAAGAATTTTTTTTGTGTGTCGAGATGTGTTATTTGAAACTAGACCTTGCCGTCCATTTGTCTACCCCGCCTGTCCGTTCGTCTACCCCAACCTGTCTGTTTAAAAGTTAAAATGTCAAGAAAACCTAGTGAATTAGAGAAGTCTGTCGAGGAAGTCCTCAAGAATATAATGGCTGACAAACCATTATCTGAAGGTTTCCAGGCATCATCGACTAGGGGACTACATGATTCCCCTTTGACTGGGCATTGTTCTGGCCATGTCAACCTCACGACTGAGAAACAAAGTAAGCACTGCAGTGATCTGGCTAATGTGAAGTAGATCCCATCCTTCCTACCAGAGTATATCCCACCTTTGGCTGGTGCAGTTAACCATGAAATCATCCCATGATATTTTGAGTACACCGTATTCACCACGTACCTTCCGAAAGGAATACGCGTAGTCGGGAGTCAGTTAGGATAGATCTCGCTACTGAAGAACATCGACTTCAATTTAGGAGACATGAAGAACTATGCTATGCTAGAACCTATACCGCTACCTGACAAAATCAACTGGGAGTAAGCCTTGCCTCGTCTCCCAACCATGGATTAAGGGACTGGCGCAACCCACCATGCTAAATGTGATGAAGATTCCCCATTTTGGCCACCACTAGGAGGTTAACTCTTGTGTTAAAATACTCATGTCATGCTATCATGGTAGATACCTCTGGATCGATAGAATAATTACTGTGGATCTGGAGTTGATCCACCAGATCACAAGATTGAGCATGAAGGGACCTGACCCTCAACAGTTTTATCTAGGGAAGGCCTCAATCCACTCCCTGGCACAATGCATCAAGGAAGCTTATAGAGAAGTCGAAAAAGGAAAGTGAGGCTACAAGGTAGCCTCTATATAGAATGGTGCAGTGCGCCTCACTTGTCAACTCATAGTTGGCAAGCTTGTAAGGAAGAACCGCCCCACATAGGTCACTGGGTTCATGGTGGAACTTGCAAGAAAATGTGTGGAGGGCATAAAGATGATCTGAGTGAGCTACCTCGTCAATGAACTAGAGAAATATTGCTGCGAAGCCCAGGATTTGGGATATGAATTCCATTATAGTTGGATAATCATTTTGATCACATTTGTCGTAGGAAAATGCCTAAAGGAGCCACCTTCCCAGAGATCGAACCCTTGAAGCCGTTGGCCGCTCAGTTTTCAACCTTGTGGTAAACCAACGACATGACGAAGCAATGGCATCCCAATGCCGTATTTCATGCATACTACCAACAATTGAAGGTTTCCATTGAATCATTTCTACGCATGACACCGTGCACCTTGCACCAATACAAACCTATAGCCAAGTTCCACACAGATACACATTTCATCTACATCACTGCGCATCGAGATGAGAACCAGGAAGAGTTACAATCATACTACAAGCTAACAGATGAAGACATGGAGCAAATTACAAAGGAATGGCCAGAGAAATTTCTTGTACCTATCGCTGATGTAAAACTTTTAGACACTAACACCATAGGAATACCCATAGTCACCCGGGTTGAGCATGTCGAATAGTCCAGTGGGAAAAAGAAGAAAAAAAGGAGGAAGTCTAGGATATAGAGAGTGATGAGGAAGACAACGCTTCTGAAGATAATGGGTCTGGCTCGCTCAGAGGAGGAGGAGACAATGAAGCAGATGGAAAAGGAGGAGGGGATGAGCACACCGTATAAGAGGAAGGTTTCTCCAAAGAAACCTTCAGCAAGGAAGAAGACACACGCTAACAAGCCCCAGTTAGAGGCCACGCTCACTGAGGATGATATTAGTCTGGTTTGTGAAGATATGGAGGACGCTTCCGAGGACATATTGCAGAGATATGGAGAGAATAAGGAAGAGATATATGGAGGGGTCGAGAAGGCATTGAAGGAAGTACATCAAGATATTTGTTTGGTATACGTAGTACCTACTACGTTTTCCTCGTCACAGATTATAGAATTGGGGGATGAACTAACCCAATTAAGAAGACTTGCAGATGCGACATAAGCTTGACTTCAGAGAATCTAGGAAGGGAAGGAGAAGGCTATAGAAGCCTTGAAATAAGAGAAAGATGAATCCTTATAACAATTACGAGTAGCGCGGTATAGTGTAGCTGCCTATGAAAGTGAGAGAGAAGAATTTTAGGTGATTCTCTAGGAGGAAAAATCCCAGCTACAGAGAGAAAAGGAGAAGTTGCTTGTAGAGCGGGCTATGGTCAAAGAAGTTGTGAGTAAAGCATGTCACTCTATGCCAGGCTTGGCACAGGAGGGGTAGGTCAAGGCTCAAGTGGTGAAGCTCACTGAGACCCTCCAACAACTTCAGGCTAGAATAATAGAATAGGAGGTCCAAGCAGTACCAAGCAGTCCGCAGGAGGTGCATGACCAGAGGGAGGAGATTGCTAAGAACAAAATTGTAAGAATCATATCCCTCACCTTGGAATGTAAACAACTAAGTGATAGAAGCACACAGACATATGAATGCCTCACATAGGATCCAGAGCTAAGGAAGCTAGAAGTGCAGTTACAGGAGGCACAACATTAAGCATTTTTCATGCAGGCACAGATGAAGCTGCTCACTACGGTAGAAAGAATGAAGAGATCCCAGGAGCAATACGCAGTACAGAAAAAGATCACTGCCATCTAGGGAAGGGTAATTAAAGTCACATAGAAGCTACAACCTATGCAGGATGAAGCATGCAAGGTGTTTGAAGAGATTGATGGACATGGCTCGCAATTGGACCAAATGGTTGCATCAGTAGAACAATGCCTGGAAGGTCTTTTTACAGATCAAACGATCTAGGAGCTCACTAAGCAGGAGGCTCAGGTGAAGCACCAAGTCGAGGCAACTTGAGTTAATATCAAGGCCTTCGAAGAAACATTATCTAGGCTTGAGTGACTCGGGATGAGTCACATGTGAGTGTTGGGGGTCTGCTGGCCCTCGACCAAGTTTTGAGAAAGCCTTGGTTAATTTTGGACCACTTTTGAACTTCGAAGAAGGAGCACCTAGGTGGAGCTGAGATCACGGATCTCAGTTATTTTATGGGCTATGTGGACCCAGTAAGGAGTTCTCTGTGGTTTTTGTAATGGGTTTATGGTATGTCGGCCCATGGGGTTTACCCATGATTAGGCCTTAATGTAAGGGATTGTAAAAGTTTAAATAAGTAAGAATGTATGGTAGAAGTAGATGTTTTTTGAGTAGTTTGTGGAGATAAGTGCAAGTAGCTTGAACGACTTTTTGCCAAGGAATGTATGTGAGTAAGGCTTTGTGCTTGATAGAGAATTGGATCTGTGCCTTGACCTAGTTTTGGAAGGAGGATTTGGTGCTCAGTGTGCAGATCTCTTGTCCTATGCGAAGCTTAGCTCTGTGGCTTGGTGCACAAGAGTGAATGAATGTAAGATTCAGACAAACAATAAAGAAGGTGAAGTAGTTGGTGGATGTATCCCCACACTGGGGTAAACTATGTGTATCTTGTGTCTTTGGTTTTCTTTGTGCTATGTTGTTTATGTTATGAATCTGCTTAGTGATTTGATTATTATGTATGATAGATAGATCTATTGTTGCTTAGTGCTTTAGTTGTGTTAAGGATAAATGAATGTTAGATCTAACTCAATGCTAAGTGCTCAGGATATATAGTCATTTATTGTTACTGCACCGATCTATTCTTGGGTATGTTTTTTAATGTTAATAATATTAGGAAACTAACACATGCCATCTTCTAAGTGTTAATAGAATACCCTGTGAAGTGTTATTATCATAGATCTATGTCCCATCTTGGTTACAGACACTTGCATTCTGTAAGCCCCCCTTCTTCTACCTCGGGTGAGACTTCTCCTGCGTCACAGGTGTCACCGAAAGGGCCAGTAGTCGGGGTTTTGTTGGTGCGTTGTTAAGCATTGAACCCCGAGTTTTCCCTTGTGCCAACAATAGAATTACTCCTGAAGTTCTCAGATCGACGGTCTAGTATAATCCTTATGCAATTTTCACTATGATGAGATCTTATACGTTGATGTCTTTCTCTTTGATCTTGATCTGATAGTGTGGAGTTAATCTCTTTTTGAATGGACGATTCTTGCTTATCTAGAGACTAAAAAAAAATTGACGATCACGACTTAATCAATTATTGAGATGAACAGTTCTTGTTCACTCCAAGACTCCAGGTTACTATAATTCTGGAGTAGGACAATTCCTTTGGAGGTTTACCTACCGAATAAGTCATAAAGCTGCAGTGACCACTTATTGTCAGTTAACTCTTTATGCTTAATCTATTTTTACACTATGCTTGATCAATGATTGAAAATGCTTCCAAAGTATATCAACGTTTAGCGTCACTTCACGATTTCGACCTTTTTGACGATGGATGATAAACAAATCTTAGATATCCCCAAATTTAGTAATCTTGGAGTGACATGGCTTGTTGACATCACTATTAACATGACACTAGTTGAGTGGATTCCATGTGTCCCCTTGATTCATGACTTTTGTATACCAAGTGTGCCAACTGGACCTTGACACTTTTCATCTGTTGATTGGTCCACATGTCATATTTGTATTACTACGTGTCTCATCCTAGCTCAAAAGGAATATTCTTCGATTCTTTGTGTTTGGAGGGATGCCACTTCTACATTATTCATCTCTTCGAACAAATGGTATCAAATGGAATATTCTTTTTCGATACTCTGATTTCAGAGTGTTATAACAACTATTCTCCACTGGACTATGAACACTTTCCTCCGAACACCAATTAATAGTCACCACGTGTTATTGTCTTTCTAGACATCGAATAAAAGGTATCGATGAGGAATATTCTATTTTGATACTCCGATTTCGGAGTGTTAAAACAAATCTTCTTCAATGGACTCCGAATACCTTCCTACGAACATAAATCAATAGTCGTCATGTGTTACTTCCAAATTCATCAATCATGATCACCCTGAGTTAATATCCACCATTGGTCTAGTCCCTATTCAGACCTACTTTGTCTTTATCTAATGCGCTCTTTCTTGATCCGAATAACCCACAAACCATTGATTTACCTTGCTATCGATTGGTCATTATTTTCTTCAGGACTTTGTGCCTTTTTCCCTGCTTATCCTACATGATTTAGACTTCTTTTCACTGGAGTGGTCAATGTCAAAGTTGACTTCTTGATTCAATGGTTGAGAGCTCACTCATAGGGATCTTAGATCGATGGTCTGCATGAGTTTTTTTAATCCATGACTCTAGGATATTTGTGGCTTACCCTGTCCTTCCACTAAAATCGATCAAATGGTTGAGAATTCACCCAAAGCCCCTCCTTGATCTAATGACTGGTGAGATGTCACGACTTCGTGATCCTGCCTTGTCTCCAATGTTCACTGAAGTGGTGAGGTGCCAAAGTTCATTTGTCCACTACTTGATCCAATGGTCCATATTTCTACTTCTTTAGATATAATGGTTGAGATTTAATCCTTCCCAACCTTTGACTTCACCTTGATCTAACAATCCTGGATTCCTCCTAACCCCTTTGGATTTATACTTGGATTCCAACTAAACCAAGATCGTTGATTTGTGCTTTTGGTCAGCGATCAATGGTTGTCATATCTCCCGAATGTAATAGAGTTTCCTCACAGTTCTGAGGGTATTCTCCATTTGATCTATTGGGTATTTGATCCAAATAACACTTCCTTAAGGTACTCCTTTTCTTGAGCTTTCCTTCGACCTTTACAAAGGTATTAACGTTGCATGCTTTGATCTCGTGCAACCTAATACATCGCCTCTCCTGAGCTTTAGGTTTATACTGGACTCCTTTGCACCTCACGCTATGTCTTCTGCACAACCTACTATGTTATCTCTCTTGAGCCTTAGGATCTCAAAGACATATAATGAAAATACCATATTGATCTTCTTGACATCAATTCCAACACCATAATACCATGTCCAACATTGATCATATTGGCCTTCTTTGAGATCAATTTCAACACCATAACACCATGTCCAACATTCTCCCCCTTTGGCATTGATGGAAACAAAGTAAAACCCATTATTCAATCTTAACTAGATTTTACTTATCATTCTCCCCCTTTGACATCAATGAAAAAAGGGATGTTTCCTTGCTCCCTTTAGGGTGACACTCCCATGAGGTAATGCTCCCCCTGTATATAAGTCTCTCCCCCTTTTCACAAGGGATATCACTATGAGGCAATGTTGGTGGCATGTTTACCAATTATATCTCCGCTTGGAATCATGTTGCTACAACCAATCATGGGAAGAAGAATAACTCCCCCTATCTTCTCTGCAAGATGAACAATATGCTACCAACGCAATCTACTTTTGTTTCAAATACTACTGTTCAAATGGAACATAGATCAACTGTTCAAGAATTATCTTCTCTTCCTATAATGATCCTTGGACCTGTTCATGCATCAAACATCTAAACTCATGCCACACCATACATCAAGTGTATGCCAATCATACATACTATCTCATGCATCAAACATGAAGCAAAAGATATGTCAAGAAATATGTGACAAAAGTGAACCAAGCATATATCAGGATCATCAACAAGTGCCTCTATCAATTTACCAACAATGTGCCTTAAACAAGTGTCATATCACACATGATATGCCTCTATCATAAGATATATCAATGGAGCTCACATATGTACCAGCCATGTATCATGAAAAAAATGTGTAAGAAACCATTCACATAACTTCACTGAGAGAATACATAACCAACACTGTTCCTTGGCAGGTGAAAACCTTCATCAAACCATGCTTCTTTCAATGATGCTAGTTATCTATTGAGCCTCTTCATTCTTCTGTGCTCCAATAATTATAGGGGTATCAACAAGAACAATCTTAAGTATTCCCTAATTCCTCCTTCCTTTCTTTTGTTTATTTTTTTGTTGAGGAGGAGTTTTTAGTAGATCATCAAAACAATGTTTGAAAATTTCCAAGATTATCATCGCTTAATTATTCTGGTTGATCTCCTATTGAAAGTTCATCATAATCATCATTTTTTTGTGCAACAAAATATTCTTTATCTTTTTCCTGAGAATTTCCTTTTCATTTTCCATTTGTTGGGTAATGGATAATTTATTTGCAGGACATTATCAAGTTCTGTAATTGTGTCACTTTTTCTTTAAGAGTTTTGTTTTCTTGAGCTTGAACTACTTTATATGCATAAAGTTTATTTCCATATACCTTATCAGACACTTCATCCATCATTCTCCTATTGTCAATTTTATTAATTTCAGGGGCAATATCTTCATCATTTTTCTTCGTTTGTACTATAGCTTTTCTTCTCCATATGTTATAATTTTCCTTAATGCTGGAGATACTTACATTCATGGAATACTTTGGCAATCTACATTCACTAGATTCATGACCATAGTTGTTGCATTTGTAACATTCAACATTGTAGTTTTGTAAGGGAGAGAAGGATTTATTATTTCTTCTTTCTGCATTATTCTTATTGTTTTCATATCTTTGAACATTTATTGGATTGCATTTTCTATAAGATTTACAATGTATTGCTTTATGTCCAAAATTATTGCAGGAATAACAACATCCAAGAAAGATATATTGATTTTTGTTAGAGGGATTCCTTCTGATGATTCTATTCTTCTTGTCATCTTTTTCTTTAGTAGGGAGTGTTGATTTCTATTTATTTGGGACAATCTTCAATGGTATTGTCCTTGCCTTATTTTCTTCTCTTCGTAAGGAGTTCTTAAGAGCATATGCATAGATGTTTGGTTGTTTGTCATTCTTCTGTTATGTAGAGGGATCATATCCCAGTCGCGTCTTATCATTTAATGATCTCTGACTGCTAAGAATGTTGTTCAAGATTTTTGAGTTATTTTCAAATTTAGATTGAATGTCTTCTTTTTCTATTTTCCCTTTTAGTTGAATTATTTCATCTTCCAATATCTTACATGTTTTTTGTTTTTCATTGAGTGCCTTATTCAACATTTCTTATTTTCTTTTGGTTTCTTGGAGTTGGGTTTTTAACTCAATAATCATTTTTTCTGAATCACTAATGGTTTTGGAAACCTTGTTTTCTCTTGATTTTATAACTTCAAACTTTAGAAGTTGTTTCCTTAGTAACGTGTTTTACTTTTTAGATTTTCTTAGTTCTTCAATTGCACAGATAAATTCTTCCTCAAGGTTCACTTCTTCTTCATATTCTGAATTATTATCATCTTGAGTTTTCATTCCCATAAATAGAAGCTCTAGCTCCTCTTCTTCACTTTCTTCATATGAGATATTGTCTTCTTGGGTAAATAAAGTTTTCTTCTTCTTGTAGAAATTCCTTTTATCTTTGGTTTTTCTCTTCTTCTGATATTTGAAAGTTCTTTCATCATCACTTTCCTCTTGCTTAGGATAGGGACATTTGTTAGTAAAGTGTCCAATTCTGTCACAATTGAAACATTTGAAGTGTAACTTTCCTTTATATTTTCCAGATCCTTTCTAGAGTTTCCTTATAAAGTTGGCCTCTTCTATATTTGATATGTCTGACTGATCTTCATTAGACATTTGTTCCTGATTCTTCTTTTCTTTAGAAGCCTTACAAATTGTTTATCCTTTTGTTGGTTTTTCCTGTCATGTCCTCATCTCATACACTGTAAGAATTCCATGGAGCTCATCTACAGTGAGTTTTTCAAGGTCTGGTCTTTCTTCAATTGTAGAAATCTTGGCATCTTACCTCACAGGTAATGATCTTAAGATATTTTATACAATGGGTTTGTCTTTAAGTTCTTCTCCAGCTTCTTTGATTGAGTTAACTACCTCATCTACTTTATGAAGATATTCAACAATGTTCTCTTCTTCTTTTATTTTCAAATTTTTAAATTGAGCTCTGTAGGTTTGTAATTTGGCTTCCTTGACTTTACTGTCTCCTTCATATATAACCTCCAGTTTGTCCCAGATTTCCTTAGCTAACTTACAATGCATTACCTTCACAAATATAGGATTTGTTAATCCTCCTAGAATGACATTGACTGCTCTTGAGCTTTCACTACAAATATTCTTTCCTACAGTATCTCTGGGTGGAGTAGTTGGGTGCAGTGTAATCAATATCCACAGATTTCCAAACATAAAAACCAAGGGCCAACTGTTATGAGGAAAATATCTCTATGTCTAGGGTAAACCACAATAGACAGAAATGACTGCAGAAATCAACTCTATCCCAAAAACATGCTATATAAACCAATATGAAAGCGAGATAAGAAAGAGGCCTACCTCGTCTAGATGTTCGATGAAGTACACCATTGAGCACTTTGATCCAAAGCTATATACCTGCAACTAGTTCTCAACAACCAATAAAAGAAAGAATATGGTGATAATATAAAAGGTTAGCACAATATATATCATAATCCATTAATATACATAACAAATACGCCCATGGATAATAACTCAAATATTTGCAAGATATCAATTGGAAGGGAAAGGAGTATTTCTATTAATAAATGATCAACAAAAGTGAAAATATTACAGACTTCCATGTTGGCATGGTTCAGAACTGAGAAACTAAGTTCCTTCCAACTGGGCCTCCACTACCTCAATCCTCCACCAAAGGCAAGCTCATAAGAGAGAAACAATGAAGTTCTCAATCAATAAGGGAAGATCTTGGGGGCTGAACACTGTGTTTAGACTTAAAGGACAAAGGGATGCAGACTCAATATGAAGTAAATAATTTCTCTAGAGTAACTTTGCTCTCAAAGTTGAATTCTTTCTCCTTCTTTGATAGCTCAGAATTGGCCCATTTATAGCCTTCAAAATGGAACTGAAGGGCTGAGTCAGAATGTTTCTAGTATATGGAAGGCCAAGGATCATAGATCTCCTGTTGTGACATGGAAACCCAAAGTTAATTTTCATTTTTTGGCACAAATATCGATGTACATGGGCTATAGTGGAGTAGCCTGCGTATACGCATGCTGTATAGTAGGAAAGATGCATACATGTGGGAAAATATGTATTTTTGGCTTTGGATTTTACAAATAGAGATGATAAGTCTGCACGAGGAAATGGAAAAAGGCCTTCTGTTCAATATTGCATAGGGTGAGGAAAATCTTGCTATAATAGATCCCCCCTAATGTGTGAGGTCAGAGGAGTATGTGCGATGGCTGAAATACATTATAAACAACCCAGAAGTGGAGTGATGGGGAACTAACTAGAAGAATTAGTTGCTCATTGCATTCTGCACTGACTTTGCATACATGGCTGCCAATAAAATTACACTGCAGTTCCATGTGAAAATATACCAAGCAAGTGTCTGTGGCCATGGATAGGCAAATACAAATGCGGTTACATGCCAATAACTATCATAGTCACGAACAAGACCGAGTAGAACCAGTCTCAAAACCAATATGAAGATATCTGTATACAATGGAGTAAAATATGATCTCCCATGATGATCCAGGTGGATATCGGTGGCCACCCACCTTTTCCAATTGGCTCAAAATAGTTTTCTGGCAATTTTGGTAATTTACTATTTTTATTAGTTTTTCACTTTCGGAGCCGTTTTGAGGCCCTAAACGATTTTTTTTGAGAAAATGGTGAGAAATATATAAATTACTTCAATATTACTCCCAAAATGAATCTCCTTGACAATACCTTTCCAACGGGCTATCATACACCTAAAATGGAGATCGTATGCAAAAGTTATGACCTCGAGAAGTTGGTGTACTAACTTAGCCAAACGAGGCCCACATGACTTTTGGCGCTTCATCTCCTAGGGTTAGGTTTTTGGATGTCTAGGGTTTTTGGCATTCCTGTTTATTGTAAAAATGCCTTTAGAGCCTTATTGTAATCATCTTCTTGTGAATGAGAGCAACCGTCACATCTCTTCTCAGAGATAAGCCGCCACCATTCCAACAAGCTTGTTTCCACTGCATTTTATAGTTTCAGCTTATTTCCTTATTGAATAGAAAACTAGTNTTGGATGTCTAGGGTTTTTGGCATTCCTGTTTATTGTAAAAATGCCTTTAGAGCCTTATTGTAATCATCTTCTTGTGAATGAGAGAAACCGTCACATCTCTTCTCAGAGATAAGCCGCCACCATTCCAACAAGCTTGTTTCCACTGCATTTTATAGTTTCAGCTTATTTCCTTATTGAATAGAAAACTAGTTTTACTGTATCTCTATTATTTTGTTTTAAGCATCTGTTAATAATCTGTAGTCATTTCGTTCTACTCATAAAATCTGAATCACATGATCACTGAAGTCATATAGGTACTGGTCCAATGAAAAGGAAGCAACAACTCAGGAAAGTTGCGGCCACATGGTATTGTATTCAAGTCTTATACACAATCCTCCAAGGGTGAAAGTATACATCATGTGAATAAAGGAGTTGAGATTGAACACAATGAGACACCATTTGATTACCGTTCATTGAGGTATATCGTTAACAAACACAAAAAATCCTACCGATAATGAAAGTAGGTATCAAGGCACCGAGTACATTCTTACAAGTGTGAATAGAGGAGTTGGTGTCGAATACCTGAAGAATCCATTGATCAAGATACATTGATGTATTCCCAACTGTGATGGCAAGAGAGCCTACCACTAATGATTGCAAGCCTCAAGGTACTCATAAGACTCTAGGTCCCATTTCTAGAATAAATGGGT
Source organism: Picea mariana (assembly GCA_032191745.1). Lineage (NCBI taxonomy): Eukaryota > Viridiplantae > Streptophyta > Pinopsida > Pinales > Pinaceae > Picea > Picea mariana. The sequence goes on along the minus strand of JASDQU010739307.1, from coordinate 111,237 downwards.
TGAAGTCGATGGAAAGAGACCCACTGAAAGGAGAGCATTAAGGAATCTCTCATCAGTCAGCATGAGGTACAAAGAAAGAGCTTCATGATTTGGTGGAAATCATACAAAGAACATGTTCATGAACTGATAACCCTGTGCGTATTTCGCGTGCGCCAAGTTCAAGTGATACACAAAAAAGACCCTCTGAATAGAAGCCAATGATGAAAACTACTGAAAAAGGTGAGGAAACCACTAATAAAGCTAATGGAATCCAAGAAACTGCACAAATCCCAATGTGTGAATATATGTCTTGCTGTCGAACACAAGGGAAACAACCAAGTCAATGAAAAATGATGAAGTGTCGACTGCTGGGTTCAAGGTTACCTACCGATGATGCAAGTAGGACCAGGTTGCATGATAGGACTACAATACCATGTGATTCAGAGACAAACTAAGGGTATGACTGACATGAAAAGTCAAGAGTTCTGAGAAGTGGCTGACACAGGTTGATAGAATTCCTTTGAACAAGAGAATGAGACATATGGAGGACTCTGACAACATAGCCCTGATGATGAAACCATGAGACACAGGAGGCATCGATAAAACTCTCTATAGGGACTGGAAGAGTAACCAATCAATAGAGAAGACTCTGTAACGAGCTCAACTTCCTAAGGCCATGCTAATCCCAAAATTATGATGAAAAATGGACTCAATAACTTTGTACTCCTTTCAAAGGTAACACGACTGTTGCCAACATAAGATAATACTCCCTTCCCACCCATCTTGTTTTGTTTTTTCATAGACAAATGAATGCTATTATACAAAGGAGGAAACGAGTGTTGCAAGTAAACAAAACTAGTTCCAGTAGTGGAAAATACCTATGCTCAATGAAAGGAGATGCATGCAGGAGATGGAAACTAGGGGGAATGTTCCCTCCTAGGTATAGGGTTTTAAATTGCGAAGGATATAAACAAGGCTTTGCCTGGTTGAGCATGAAAACTGCTGAGGAAAATGGTTTATAACGTAAAGCGAGAACTGACTATAGGCTCAATAATGCAAGCGAGGGCATGAGATGAAATCACAACTTAATGCCAAAAAATTTCCTTTTTTTGTGTCTTTTAGTCTACTTGGTGTGAAAAAGGAATAAACTTGTGCCAAATAGACATCCTTTCAAATCCAATTTACGAGTGTGAAAGAGACAAGTTCACTCGACAATCTTTTCTCTTTTTGAAGACGAGTTGGAGAAGATCTTAAATTAAACAAGTTCACTTGACAATTTTTTCTCTTTTTGAAGACAAGTTGGAAAATATCTTAAATTAAACTCGTTTTGGAGTCCTCGGGGTATAAGGCAACATGTTTATGAGTGCGGAATGTGGCTCAGCATAAAGTCATGTACTAGCTATGAGGGACTCTCGGTTCTATGGAAAAAATCTCTGCATGGGCACCAAGTGAAGTAGGGGATCTAACTAGGGCAGCCATGTTTGGTAAGTCTCTACCACTTGATAATGACACAAATTATAACAGATGGAAGGTTCTGTGTCACAACAAATGGGTTCGTACATAAAGAATAAAAATTGACAGTTATAGGATAATGCAAAAATGCACGATGGAATGGATACCTATCCTATATGCTAGGTAATGAAAATACTTGCCCGTGGTGATGAACAACCAACGTAACATTGAAATCCATAAGAATCCCTGGTTAAAACTACAAAAACCAACTCAATCCACCTTTGTATTAGTCCATTAGGCGAAAAAATGGCTCAAAACTATAAAAAGTGGGTAAAAATTGTTTATAAATAGTAACAAAACCAAAAATCACTATACCATTTTGATTTTTAACCTAAATAGTGAAAATTGGACCAAAATACCTCCGAGATTCAAATGGTGATTACGAGAGTGTCAGGAAACGAAATCAGAAACTGTTTGGACCAAGTAAATCTTCTTCCATTCCTCTTCATTTCCAGTGGATTCAATTTTTAAATTAGGTTCCAAAGTTTTAGTAATTGAGGGTGTAAAATGTGAAATTCAGTGTAAACAGGCTGTCTCCTATTGGGTCACGTATATGATGAGTTATACGTGCTTGTGAAAACTACAGGGTGCACATAGCCATCCCTATACATGACTGTAAGTGAAGCAACTCACGTACAAGCACGTAAATAATAAATTCTAAGGTTGCTAGCTCAAATTTTCACTTCTCCTTGGCATGATGTTTCTTGAATGGAGAGAAAGAGAGCATGAGGATGTCGATGCTGCTGTGGATCAAGATCCAAGGGCCCAAATGGCCTTAAAAATATGTGGCTTATATAAATTTTGGGCACTCAAAAGAATGAGGGCCCAGGTGAGGTTTCTTGAGATGCTTGTGGGTTACTGGGACCCTGAGAGTGAAAGCTTCATCATCGATGGGAAACCATTGAGGATTGAAGTAGATGATATCTACTTTTTGACTGGTCTATCACACTGGGGAGAGGTTGTACACCTCAAATCATAGGGAGCAAGGAGCATAATGAAAATAAAGGAGTACATCGATGCCCACTGTGTAGCAAGGACTTTGAAGGTAGGGAGTCAACTCCCTATCCGGGTGATAAACAATCTCAGCTTGAAGATTATTGTTCTTGTATTGACCAGGATCATAGGTTCAGCCTCGTTGCATCAAGCATCGAGACCGCTCATGTTCTATGCAGTATAGTGTATGAGACCCACAATATATGACTGGTGTACCTCACTACTGTCAAGTATGAAGAGCCAGTCGACAGAGTGAAAATAGGGTAGTAATAGGAATTTTGAGTTTGCCTCTATCCTATGTAGTTTCTTCTTTGAGCGGGTTCCAGGTTTGGGACCTAGAGTCGAGATTCTTCCAAGAGGACCTTGCGATCTATCCATGGCACCATGGATCGAGGTGATGAGACAAAAAGGGGGAGTTAGGGTGACCACAGCCTACAATGAGGATTTCTTCTACTGGTGGCAGCAAAAGGTCATTGCCCTAGAAGACGATCCCTATGCGGGTATAAGCTTCTGAGGAGATCTGGACATGCCACTTTTACAAGGGTCTACCTATAGTGACATAGGTATGTCAAATGTTTTTTAAATATTTCATTTTTTTGTCTTTTTGTATAATAGAACAAAACTATTTTTGGATGGTGCTTATGTACTAGCTAGATACATGTGTAACGCAGACGTGGGTCCGCAATGACCGGAAGGGTTTCCTCGACATCGAAGGGGGAACCAGGGAGATGAGGTGGCAAGAGGAGAAGCCGAGAGAGTCCTACAAAATGTGTAGGGAAACCTGTCTCATTTGACTAATAGGAACCCCATGGTTCAGGTAGAGCATCTGCTTGAATCCATGCAGCGATAGGTGGTTGGTGTACCCAGAGCTTGGGTATGACTCTTTCAGTGTCTTTCAAATGCCGTAGTTTCTTACCATGACACACATACGGTGCCATAGGCGTATATGTCATGGATATTGTAGTACCGACTGTATATGTATTGAGGGTATTAACCCCAATTTTGTACTATACACACCATATTTTTTGAAATATATATAAAAGAGATCTTCGACTTTACTTATATTTTACAATGTGTACATTGATGATATGGTTTTATTTTCTTTAGTTATGTGAAAAATGCCAATCTAAAACGAAATTAGTATAAGCATCAGATACATGATTAGAACTCCTAGGAATGTGATAATAAGTAATAAAATCAAATTATTGTTCTAAAAGACGTACCTGTAGGAATCTACGGAGTATAGTAGGATCACGCACACAGTAACAGTCATTCAACTGACATACAACTGGTTGGGAATCCAGGTGAACCTATAAAGAGATAATACTATGTGAGATAACATCACGCAAAAGTTCTATAATGACGCTATATTCAGCCACATTGTTCATGGATGGCCCTAGGCATACGCCACTTGAAGACACCAGTAGACCCTCGAGTGAGTAAACCACCCAAGCGGTGGAATCCAAGTTCCATGTATGATGATTGGCTTCGTCTGTGAATCCTAGGTAGATCGAAGACTCTGTTGACATCTTCCAACCAAGGGAAAACTCGATAAGCAATCTAGAGAAAATAAAAGAGAAAAGATATATACACTAAATTACATTAGTATACAAAGAGTTCCTCTTGAGCTTGGGGATCAAGTGTGTTGCACCTCTTTTGTCACCTAAATGAGCAAAAAAAGGGTACTTACAAGCCCAGTTGGGTTATCTAGGCAAGACAACAGTAGAGGAAAGAGTTAGAAGTATAAAGCATAAAGGATAAGCAAAGAATTAAATTAAGAACAATAAAATGAATTAAACTAGAGTGCATAAGGACATTAGAACAAAAAATAAACAAGACTCATGCCACCAATGGAAAGGATTGTATTGGTGGAAAGAAAACACCAAAGAGAAAGGGAGACTTTGGGTTCCCTCTTCCTCCAAGGGAGGGCTCTTGGACCCCCAAATATTGAGCTCTTCTTACAAGTAAGAAACTAAAATGAAATGGTGAAGAGAATCCAAAGCACATTCAATCTAGAGGTGATATGAATGGCTAAGTGAAATGGTGCTAGCATGCTCTTGACTAGGACAGAGGATCCTCCAAGAGAAGATCAACAACATAACAATACAAATGAATTCCTTGAAAACATAGTGCACCCATGGCTTCCTTTTATAGCATAGATTTGAGGTATTATGCAACCAGTTCTTAGTGTGAATAAGGGGCCCTTTAGGTCTTTGATCAGCCCCCCAGTCGGATTCAGCCAAGATTTGGATGTCAAATCGACTTGGAAGTTGAACTAGAAGTGGGTGGAAGGCCAACCAATATCATAAATGCATCGTTTTGGGGTGTGCGCAGATTTTTTCATCCACAGTCGCGCATCAAGTGCATTTGCGCTTTTCTGATGTTATCTGACTATCGCACGTGCGTGCGTTCCTTGTGTATTTTTAGCGCATGCTAATTTTATTGCTGGTTGTATAGTTTTGGACCTTTTGGAGATGCATTTTCGGTCCATGAGTGAACTAATGAGTGTTTTGAAGATGTTGGATTCCTATAACCCTTTGTGGATGAAATTCTGGTGATAACAGATGCCCCCTGATGTGTGAGGTTAGGATCATACATATAGCCAAAATACATCAATGTTTCTTCTACTGAGAGTACCTGTGTAAGGAATAGCGTTGTGGGGAGTGTCAAGAGTGACCCATTGGAAAGAGAGGGGAACATGTAGGACCCAAGCCTTTCCCAAGGTGTGGAAAAAATAAAACTGTGTACAAACGAGGTGGGCATGCCCCATGCTCATGTCATGTAACTCAAAAAGGTGTAATACAATAACTGAATCTATGTGTGGACGTAGATCACTGCAGTGCCCTCCGGGATGGTTTGATAATAACAGAGGACAATTCTGATGGTGAACAAACTCTGAAAAAGGTAAGGACACCTGTGAGAAGTGTTGATAATGTGCAGACATTGATAGTCTAGCAAATTTCAGAGGTCTTTGGCTAAGATAAAACAATTGCAATAGTCTCAAAGTAAGACCCACTGTAACATGAGATAGTGTTGAAGTCGAATGTTATAGGGGTCAATGACAATAGAGAAAAATGGTGGTTTTCCATGTGCCGTCCGAGACTCCTAATTGTAAAGGTAATGAGAGTCAAGATACTGTCTCCCTTTCGGAAACTGTGCTGATGTCGACAGAAAGGGAGACATGACTCCAAGAAGCAAAGGGATTCTTGAAATCCATTGGATGAGACCAAGAAATGATGAGGTATATGGACGAATTTAAGATGCGATGAGACTCAAGATTGCCCTTTGTTGGGGAGATATGAAAAGTGGAAGCAACCGTAAAACTAAATCTAGCGTCAGGGGGATGACTAGACGAGTGTGAGTTATACCAGAGGTGCGACAAAATAGACAAACACAGAGATCAAAAGGGTGCATGGGTTGTAAGATACTTAGGGTTTATGGATAATGTCATTGATGTTGGGAAGTGAAAAATTCCCCAACCAAGGGCGACAAGGGTTGCTTTGCTGGGAAAAGGAAGGTCGCTAAAGGAAACAACATAAATCTATGAAAATGAAAAAAAAGGGTTTGTACAATTTATCAAAAGAATAAAAAAATAAGTTGGGACAACTGTGCAGATACAGAAATGGGTGCCTGAGTGTAAGATGGCTTGGTCTGATGATGGCACAAGTTGCTTGTAAAACAAGTGGAGGGTTAGGGCCCCATACGCAGGTTTCTATATTAGGGAAACATATAGAAGACAATCTGCAGAGGGGCAAACTGAAGGTGGATTAAATGGATGGTTAATGATACTGCAGTGGTGCAGTCAGAATAGAACCATGATGAAGTAACCTAGGAGTCCATTTGGGCAGGTTAGAAAAATGAGGAGAAGGAGTATGTGGCTGGTTCTCAACATTATGTAATACTATTGGGATCCACATCCCTAAAGGGTGAAAACAACATGAGTGTCAAAATTCCCAGGGGAACTAGGAATGGGACAACTCATGTGGGGGAGAGTGCTACCAGGTGACAGTACTGAAATGCAGTGGAGGTGACAGTACTATAGAGATCGATATAGGGATCCTATAGGCAAAGATCGAAGGGTGTGATTGGGAGATGAATTTGATATTCAGAGGGAATGACTACATGCCAGTGTCGATAATATACCTAAAAGGATATTATTGAGGTGTAATGATCAAGTACCTACACACATGAAAATTGAATACCCGATGTGAACAATATCTGAAGAGAAAGATCATATAACAGTTATTCAATAATGTAAGCATGCGTACCTAAGCGTAACATGAGAAAAATGTCCCCTGGGGGTTTAGGATGGAAAATGGCCTTGGGAATGGAATTATGTAGGTAACAGGGTCCTGATCCTGTGGCTAAAGACGGATTGAAAAACGGGCACTCGGAGCTCCCAGAATTGAGTCTGGAAGTTTGGAAAAATGGACTATATATAGTTGTAGGGCCCATAAAGCCACCTCATTTGTACCTGCTGTCTTATTGAGTGGACAAGTGATTTTAGAGGAGATTTGGAGATTTTGAGAGAGTGAGGCAGCTGATTCAGGATCAACGAGCTTCAGGTTAGTTGTCGTATCCTCCTACATAGAAGTAGGGTTTCTGTTTTTGGGCAGGGCCTGTACGGAGGGCCATACAGGGGGTTTTGTGGGTGTGCCCCCCCCAGTGCATGGGAGATTGAGAAATTCACGCATACAGGTGCACACCTGTAATGCGGATATTTGTGCACGGGGGTGCCCTAATGGGGAAAATAGGCGCACATGGCATGCATGCCTGTGCAAGGCACATCAACGCATACATGCGTGTCTATATTCCTAAAAACTATGCATGCGTGCACAAATATGTAGTGAACAGGTGCACTATGATGCATGCCTATATGTGTGACATAGGCGCATGCATGTGCCTTTGTATGGCCAAGAGTCGTGCATGAGTGCACAACTGGGGGATGAACATGCACGTATGTGTGCGTGCCTGTGGGGAAAACTAGTCGTGACTTTGAGGCAAAACTGGAGGGTGTAAAAACTTATCTTTTTTGGAGATTTTGATGTTTTTTTGGGAGATGATGGATAATCAAGTGTTGTATATGTGGATGCAGGAGATCATTTGGATGATGCCGGTTCATTGGAGAGACAGGGAATGGTCATGCTTGAGGGAGGTAGTGAAGGATGAGGAGCCGACAATTCGAGACACTTTGGCAACATGTGGGCTGTTGAAGTTTTTTGAGTGTTCGTTAGTGCGGGCACATGAGTATATTTTGTAGTTTCTGATCAGGATGTGGTGCCCTGACATGCATTTCTTTATGCTGCGGGGTGAGCAACTAGCCTTCACTGCGGTGGAGGATGTATATTTTTTGACTGGTGTTGCGCCTCTTTTGTCACCTAAATGAGCAAAACAAAGGTGCTTACAAGCTTAGTTGGGTTAGCTAAGAAAGATAACAGTAAAGGAAAGGGTTAGAAGAATAAACATAAAAGACTAAGATAAGAATTAAACTAGGAACGAAAAAAACAATTAAACTATTGTGCATAAGGACATAAGAACAAGAAACAAACAAGACTCATGTCACCAATGGAAAGGATTGTATTAGTGAAAAGAAAACACCAAAGAGAAAGGGGACTTTGGGTCCCTTCTTCCTCCAAGGGAGGGCTCTTGGACCCACAAGATTGAGATCTTCTTACAACTTGAAAACTTGAAAGAAATGGTGAAAGAATCCCAAGTTAACCCACTCAAAAGGTGATGTGGATTGCCCAAATGGAATGGTGCTAGTATGCTCTTGATGAGAAAAGAGGTTTCCCCAAGAGAATAGTAGCAACATAACCTTGCAAATGAATTCCTTGAAGATGTAGTGCACCCATGACCTTGTTTTATAGCACCACTTTGAGGTATTGTGCAACCAGCTTTTAGTGTAAAAAGGGGTTGTTTAGGGAACCTATAGTTCTTTGACCAGCCACCCAGCCGGATCTAGTCGAGATTTGGATGTCAAATCGACTTGGAAGCTGAACCAAAAGTGGGTGGGAGGCCAACCAACATCATAAATGCACCGTTCTCAGGTATGCATGGATTTTAGCATCCATAGTCGTGCATTGTGTGCATGTGTGCTTTTCTTGTGTTTCTTGATGGTGCATGTGCACGCACACCTTGTATAGTCATAGCACATCCTAATTTTATAACTGGTCGGATAGTTTTTGACCTTTAGGAAATGCTTTTTTGGTAATTTTGGTCCACGGGTGAACTAATAGCTGTTTGAAGATGCTGGATTCCTGTAACCATTTGTGGATGAAATTTCAGTGATAACAGATGCCCCTTGATGGATGAGGTTAGGAGCATACGGATAGCCAAAATTCATCAATGTTTCTTCTACTGAGAGTACCATTGCAAGAAAGAGAAATAATGAGAGTATCAAGAATGACCTATTGGAGCCAGAAGGGAACCTGTAGGACCCAACCTTTCGCAAGGTGTGGAAAATAAATTGTGTACAAACGAGGTAGGCATGCCCCATGCTCATGTCATGTAACTCAAAAAAGGGTGTTGTACAGTAACTGAAACTATGTGTTGATGTAGACAACTCCAGCACCCTCGGGGGCGGTTTTGATAAAGGCAGATGACAATTTTGAGGAGCAACAATACTCTGAATAGTATCCAATGATACCTGTAAGAAGTATCATAGATTCTGTGGGTATTGATAGCCCAACAAAGTTCAGAGGTCTTCAGCAAATATAAAAAACAACCGTAATAGTCGCAAAGTAACACCCACCGTAACATGAGAAAGTGTAGAAGTCGAATGTTATGGGGGTCAATGACAACAGAGAGCAATGATGGTTCTCTCTATGCCGTCCGAGACTCCTCATTGTAAAGGTAATGAGAGTCAAGATACTATCACCCTTATAGAAACTGTGTTGATGTCGACAAAAAGGGAGACATGACTCCAAGAAGCAAAGGGCTTCGTGAAATCCACTAGGTGAGGTCAGGAATTGAGGAGGTACATGGACGAAGTCAAGATGCGTGGAGACTCAAGACTGCCCTTGGTTGGGGATATATGTGAAGTATAAGTGGTCACAACCATTCAACTAGGTTGAGTGTCACGGGGACAACGAGACATGGGATAGTTTGTGCCGGAGGCGGGACAAAGTGAACAAACTCAGAGAGCAGAGGTAGGTGGCCTGTGGGATACTCAGAGTTTATGGATGATGTCAACAGAAGTAGGTGATAAGGAATTCCCAAACCAAGGGAGACATGGGTTGCATTTTCCAAGAAGGTCACCAAAGGTGAGAACAAAAAGCTATGTAAAATGCTGGAAACAATGGTTGAATTACAAAAAGAATTAAAAAAAATCAGTGGGGATAATAATGCAGATACAAAAATTGGTGCCCTAGTGTAAGATCGCTTGGCCTGAGGATGGCGCAAGTTGGTTAAAAACAAGTGGAGGGTTGGGGCCCCATAGGTGGGTTTCTGTAGTAGGTAAATGTATGGAGGGAAATCTGAAGATGGGAAAATCGGTGGTGGATGAAATGGATGGTAAATGGTGTTGCGGGAGTGCAGTCAAAATAAAACCGTGAGGAAGTGTCGTGGGAGTCCATTGGGTAGGCTAGAAAAATGAGGAGAAGGAGTATGTGGCTGATTCGCGACATGATGTAATACTATCGAGACTCCCATCCCTAAAGGTTGAAAACAACATGAGTGTCAAAGTGCCAAGGGGGGCTATGAAGGGGACAACTCATGTGGGGGAGAGTGCTACCGGGTGACAGTACCCAAAATGGAGTGGAGGTGACAGTACTGCAGAGCCGGATATTAAAGGAAAATTTCAGAGGGTGTGACTGGAGATGCAATTGATATTCAGAGGGAATGATTACATGCCAGTGCTGATTATATACTTGAAGGGGTCGCGCTGGTGTGTGATGACCAAGTACCTACACACATGACAACCAAATACCCGACATGAATAATATCTGAAGATAATCGAACATATAATCGTTTATTTGATAATTTTGAACATGAGCATGCGTACCTGAACGGGGTATGGAAAAATGGCTCCCTGGGGGCTAAGGATGAAAAATGGCCTGGGGACTGTCTTGATGTAGATGATGGGGTGCTGATCCCATGGCTAAAGATGGATCAAAAAATGGACGCTTGGAGCTCCCAAAATTGAGTTTGGAAGTTTGGAAAAAAGGGTCTATATATAGCTGTAGGGCCCACATTCCCACCTCATTTGTACTTGATGCTATAGTGGTTAGAGAGGAGATTGCAGAGTAGATTCAAAGATTCCAGGAGTGCGAGGAAGCTGATCCGGGAGGTGCGAGAGTTAGGTTAGTGGTCTCATCCTCCTGTATAGTAGTTAGGTGTCAATTTTTGGGTAGGACTGTACGGATGGCCGTATGGTGCGTTTTTAGGGTTGTGCCCCCCCAAATGCGTGGGTGATCCATGGTGACCCGAGCACAAATGTGCGGCTGTAATGGGCACAACCGTGCAGGGGGGGCACACTATTTGGGAAAATAGGCGTGCATGGGGTGCACACCTGTCCGAAACACATGCATGCATATGTGCACGACTGTGTTTTTGACAGTTGCGCATGAGTGCACAATTGTGTAGTGAACAGGCACACATTTGGTGCAGGTCTTTGGTCTTAACATGCACACCTGTGGGGTAAACATGTGTGCATGTGTGCATGCCTATGGGGAAAACAGCCACACCTTTGAGGCAAAGTTGAGGGTGAGAAAACTTATCTTTTTTTTTTTATTTTTTGGGAGATTTTGGTGTTTTTGTTATGGTTGATCGAGTACTGTATATGTGGATGTAGGTGATCATTTGGGATGATACCGATCCATTGGAGAGAGAGGGACTGGGCCTGATTAAGGGAGGCCATGAGGGATGAGGAGCCGATGGTTCGTGGGGGCTGCTGAAGTTTTTTGAGTGCCCACCGTTGAGGGCACAAGAGTATCTGCTGCAATTCTTGATCTCGATGTGGAGTCTGGAGTTGTAGTGTTTTATTGTGCGTGGGGAGCACTTGGCATTCTCTGCTAAGGTGGATGTCTATTTTCTGACTGGTCTCCCTTTTCGGGGAACCTTGTTGTCGACCGAGCCGGTGGTAGTTGGAGAGGGGTAGTTTCCTACCCTTGCCCGGACATATTGTTTGGGAGAGGATTTCATGTTTGGGTCAGTGGTGAGGATTGGGGTGATGGATGCCCTGGTACATTGTTACATGGTAGTGATGGTTGTGAGAGTGTATGGGTCACTCCTGACTCAGCGTATCAGTGGTGGTCAGCTGAGGATCATGCAGTGGGCACTAGGGGGTGAGAATTTCACCTGGGGCTTGATGTTGTACTCCAAGATGGTGGGACAACTCACCAGGAGTCGAGCGACCGACTCAGGGGATTTTTATTTTGGATCTGTCCTAGTGGCTTGGTTTCTAGAAAGGGTGTCAATGTTGTGCTCGAGAGTTTTGTTAGACCCGCCGGGAGAACGTGAGCCGCAATTGCGGCGGTGGTCGATGATTTTGGTTCGTCATGGGGGTGGGGAGGGTGGCCACTACTTCACGACCTAGGCTGCACAGGTGTGGCATCAGATGCCACAGATCATATTGCAGTTTCCATACAGTGGGATATATTTCTGTGATGACCCTGAGATTATATTACCCCCGGGAGAGGTATTCAATCGCCGAGGTATGATGTTTTGGTTGCTGGTTTTGTTGATTTGTTTTTTAAATAGTATAACATATGGTTGATATTTGTAGGGATGCTGATGCTATCATGTGTTTTCTTATGTAGATGTGGGACCGTGTGGATGAGAGGTTGAGATGATCAGAGCACCATCCCTCCAGGGGCCTGTGAGACCACCGCGAGGAGAGTTAAGAGTAGGGGAGAGGCGACGTCGAGAGGATGTTGGGGCGAGGCCTAGTGATGATGATAGAGTGGCCCAGAGACGCCGTTATGATGACCCTAGGTAGGGCTGTCATGTGATCCTCCGACCGAGGCCGAGGGAGAGTTTTATGATTTTCACCACCGACTAGAGGTGGTTCTACAGGGAGTGCCTGAGAGGATGTGGGTGCGGATCCAGGATGAGGGGATCTTGGAGCAGTGTATTGGGCTGCCGGTAGAGTCGTAGAACTTGATCCATAGAGAAGTTGTATGATCCAGGTGGATATCGATGGCCACCCACCTTCTCCAACTGGCCCAAAACATGTTTTTGGCAATTTTGGTAATTTACTATTTTTAACAGTTTTTAACTTCCAGTGCCATTTTGAGGCCCTAAACAATGTTTTTTGAGAAAATGGGGAGCAACATGGATTGTAGATCAATGTTTCTCATCCAAAATTTGTATTTCTCGGATAGATATTTCCAACGAGCTATCATACTCCTAAAACGGAGATCGTATGCAAAAGTTATGACCCCGGGAAGTTGATGCACCAACTTACCCAAACGGGGCCCACATGACTTTTGGCGCTTCATCTCCCAGGGTTAGGTTTTTTTGATGTCTATGGTTTTTGACATTCTTTCTTATTGTAAAAAGGCCTTCAGAGCCTCATTGTAATCATCTTCTCATGGATGCGAGTAGCCGTCACATCTCTTCTCAGAGATAAGCTACCACCATTCTAGTGAGTCTTTCACTATGTATTTTACAGTCTCTGTACATTTATTTCGTTAATAGAAATCGTGTATTACTGTATATATGTGACTCTTGTTTTATTTCCACTATATCTCTATTATATTGTTGTCTCTCTTGCAATATCTCTAAATATTTATGTGTTATATCTTCGCTCTCATTTCATGCCGAAAATAATCCGGATCATTGTAGCTGGAGCTGTGATGACTGGACGGTTGCCTCCGGGACCTGAGGGACCTGGAGTTGGTGGGGTACCTCCACCAAAGGGAGGACCTGGTGCTGGAGCACTAGAGGTGCCTTGAGGGCTGCTAGATATGTAGTTGTGTATTTGATATAGGCTGGTGAGCCGATTTTGTATAGTTGTGACATCCAGTTTTGTATTTGGTAGGGATGAGGTGATTCACCTACCTACGGGCGATGTACTATTTTTGTAAACACTTTATGACATGTGGACTGATATATGGATATACATTTTTGGATCTCTGTGTACATGTGTGATGTGTTTGTTGTTGATGATTTTTTTTTGATGTAGTGGATGATGTCTAATCTATATGCTGTGACAGACTTCTGATGGTTTATGTGTATGTGAAAATGTCTTGATGTGATATATGCCAATCTAGTATAATGTTAGCCATGTTATCTACTATTTGATTGAATTGTCTTGGGATATGTGTAAATGTAATGGAATCAAAATGTCAAGATAAACGTCTAACCTGCAGGTATTTGCGAAAGGCAAGGATCATGGACATAGTATACATTGTTGAGCCGGAGGATGACAAGTTGGGAATCTAAAAAGATGCTAAGGTGATGAATATTGCGATGATTGGCCTCAACGAGGAGACTAATGAAGATGGTGTACTCTTCTTGATTGTTGGTGGCTGAGCCTAAACATATGCTGCTGGTGTGGAGTAGGTCATGTGAAGGCGAATAGACAGCCCAAGTAGCCGAAGCGAGATTTTGTGTTCGACGGCTAGCTTTGTCAGCGTAATCGATGTGGTAGGATGATGGAGGTGGCATCTGTCAATAACACGAGTAATAGATTAGACGGGAGGTATGGATAAAAGAAGACTAAAAAATCTACAAAATATGTACAAAAAAGAAAAATCCTAGTGTAGTATAGCTATGCTCAGGCATAAAATTTCTTTAAGTACAACCCGTTGACGGGTTCCTTGAGAGGATGGCCTTCGGGGGAGGCCAGGATGTATGCACCTTTAGTGAGGCAATGTTGGATGATGTACGGTCCATGCCACAGGGACTCAAATTTTCCATGGCCATGGGTATCGTGAGCGATATCATAAGAGAGGACGAGGTCTCCTTCATTAAATGAGAAAAGGGTGACATGGTGATCAAAGGTGGCCTCTGATCATTTTTTGGCTACTTCATTGTTCTGTAATGAAGATCGACGATCTTCATCTAGGGATTCTAAGTTCAACAAATGCTGATCTATTGGGGTAGTGTCGGGTAATAGCTCAATAGTGGTGTGTAAGGTGGAAATTTCGCACTCGATGGGAAGAGTGGCCTCAACCCTGTGGACTAGATGAAAAGGTGTGAAACTAGTGGTAGTTTTGACTACTATACGATAAGCCCAGAGTGCGGAAAATAACATATGATGCCAATTGGTTTTATGTTTGTTCACCATGCATTGCAACATGGTTTTTAAGACCTTGTTAACTGCTTCTACCTGTTCGTTGGACCGAGGGTAGTATGGTGAGGCAAACTCGTGGGAGAAGCCTAACTAGGATGAGAGTTCCATGAAAATATCATTCTCGAAATGTTTCTTGTGATCAGAGACTAGTTGGAGTGGTACTCCAAAGCGGGAGATGACATGGTTAAAGAAAAAAATGCGCTGTTGTGTTAGCGGTGTTGTTGAAGGTAGGCATGGCTTCAACCCACTTGGTAAAGTAATCAACTGCAATGGCTATGCATTTGTGTTCATTGATGGATGTAGGGTTGCAAGTCATGAAGTCGATGCCCCATTTACAAAAGGGACCAATAGTGATGACTGGGTGTAGAAGAGAAGGTGGTGCACGTGCTTTGTTGGCATAAATCTACCATTTATCACATCGTTTCATGGCATGGATGTAGTCATGAAATAATGTAGACCAAAAGTCACCTGCACAGATGATTTTTTGAGTGGTGGACAACCCTGAGAGATGGACTTTGCAAGTGCCACTATGGAAGTCGTTCAAGACTCTGTTAGCCTCGTCAATAGTTAAGCATCAATAGAGTATGGTGTCGACTCCTTGCCGATATAAGATGTCCTCGATGAGGAGGTAGCGAGATGCCTGGTGATGAATACATTGACGATCATCACTAGAGAGGTGGTTTTCGAATTTTTGTGTTCGGAGATAGACAAGAAGATCGCCATACCAAGGGTCATCTGAGGGGATAAAAAAAAAATGTTCATTAGGGAGGTTGGTATTGACCGGTGGACTGGTAGTGTCAGAGGGAAAAGCCATGATAAGTTCGGCGAGGATGAGAGCTTTCTTGCTCTTGGGTGTTGAAAATTTGAGAACGTATTCATGAAGGATGACGATCCATCGAGAAAATTTACAGTTAATTTGTCGACAACTGAGAAAGTATTGCATGGGGTTGGAATCTGCGATGACTTTGGTAGTTCGAAGCAGAATGTAATGTCGCAGTTTTTGGACTACGAGGACAATTGCAAGGGCTATATTTTCTTCATGATTGTACTTCAAGGGTGTTCCTGAAAGGATTTTACTAATGTAGTAAATCACATGCTCACATGCGTCATCCCCTATTTGGACGAGCACTCCTGCTCCTGAAACGGATGAGGCTGATATGTAGAGGAGATAATCGCAGTTATAGTCAGGTGTACTAATCAACGAGGCGTTGGAGAAAGCCACTTTGAGATCGTCAAAAGAGGTTTGGGCATGTTTATCCCATTGAAATGGGATGTCGTGATGAAGTAAGTGAAGGAAGCCATGTGCGCGAGTAGCATAATCTGGACAAAGCGTCGTAAAAAGTTGGCTTTGCCTTGAAGGCTCTGTAGTTGGCATAAATTCCGTGGGGGTGGAATTTCTGTGATGGCTTGGACTTTGAGGGTGTCCACAGTAATGCCACATTGGGAAACTATGAACCCAAGAAGGCGCCCAACAATGACGCAAAATACGCACTTGAGGGGGTTCAAGTGGATATTGTATTGACGACACCTGTGGAAGATGATTTGTAGATCATCAAGATGCTAAGTGCATTTCTTAGATCGAGTGGTAAGGTCATCTAAGGATGCGAAGATGATATGAGCCAAATCATGAAAAATGTATGTCATGGCCCATTGGAAAGTGGCACCGACATTCTTGAGGCCGAATGGCATGAAACGATACACAAAGGTGCCCCAAGGGGTTATGAATGCGGTTTTTTACTGATCGACGGGGTGAATTTGGATTTAGTTGTAACTAGAGAAATTGTCCATGAAGGACAAAGCCTTGTGACTTGCGCAATCATCGATTATTTGGTCGATGAAGGGTGTTGGAAAGTTGTCTTTGGGACAGGCGTGATTGAGGTTGTGGAAGTCCGTATAGACATGGATAGTGCCCTCTTTTTTGTTAACAGGGACAGGGTTGGCGACCCATGATGTATAGGCTTTGGGGTAAATGAACCCTGCAGCGCGTAGTTTGTCAATCTCAACTTTGATGGCCGTTGCTTTGGATGGGTGTAGCGGTCACTGTTTTTGGCGGACGGGTGTGATATCAGGCTAGGTGTCTATGTGATGTTCGACAATAGAGGGATCAAGGCCAGGCATCTCTGTGTATGACCAGGTGAAAATTCCCTGGTATTATTGGAAGAGGGCTTTGTAGGCGGTGAGTTCTTCAAGAGAACATGCAGCGCCAATGGTGATTTCCTCGATAATTCCAGATTTGATGGAAATATCTATTTTGATGGTTGGGGATATATTAGCCATATTGCCTTCCTTGAAAGCATCGGGGGCAAGGATAGGGTTATTAAACCAATCTATATGCCCCGAAGGGAGAACATATTTGGTTTTGACTGCATATATGGGGTGTTGGTTAGGAGGCATGAAGGCTTCCTGTGAAAGAAAGAGCACTCTGTGGTGGAGCACATCCCATGGGCAATTGGGGGTAGTTAACTCCTCGAGGATATCTTCATCAAAATGAAACTTGTGTGAATATAGGGGATCGAGAGGAGTGACCTCGGTGACTGTCACTATGGCATTTTCTCCTTATGATAAAGGGGGATTGATGGAGGGGGATTGCGATGGTTCGCTCGACATAAACCAAATATCTAGATATTGTGGGTTAAAAATGGTAGTTAGGCGTAGAATTTTCGTGGGGAAATGAATTAGAGAATTGGGGGTAACTCCTCATATAAATCATCTAGGAACCATGGGGGAGAAGTGAGTGCCTTAGGTTCTAGTGGGAAGATATGAACCATATCAATTGATGGAGTAAGGGTATTTATCGGGTTTGTTGGAGGAGGGGGGGTATGATTTTGAATAGGGGCCAGTTGACGACGCCTGTATTCAATGATCATAGGACATTGATATGTGAAATGATCAAGTGATTCGCATAGAGAGCAAGGACATCTCATGTGTTTTTTGATTGAGATTTTGACATAATGGATGTCGGTGACAGGAGTTGGGGTGGGTGTTTGCTGAAAGCTCTGGCATACAACTGTTAGTGTCTATCGTAATTGAGGTAACACTTTATAGTGGTGTGTGTAATGGCCATATTATGAACAGATGGTGCATGCAAATTTGGTTCATAGTCCTTTGTTACTTATGTTCTGTGATATAGCGACAATACTGGAGGAAGCAACGAGCGGTGGTGGTGCTCAAGGGAGTTGGATGAGATTACGTAACTCGGGGAGAGATGGGCATTTGTTGGTGGGGTGTCTGTCTTTCTCACATAGTGTGGAAGGAGGTTGGACGTATGGGGGAAGTGGAACTATGGGCTCCTTCTTCTTTCGTTTGCCCCCATCTGTAGCAGGGGCGTTAGTGAGTGGGGGTGTAGGGGGTATGGTGGGAGTTAGTATGGGAATCTGCATTGAGATTCCTTCTATTTGGGGAGGGAGGGATGGTTGGGGAACCATCTCAGGTGGATGTAAATACCAAATTGGGATTGCCAACACCATATTAGGAAGGGTAAGCGTTGCAGTGACCTGGAAAGATTGTACACCTGGTGGGGGGTAAAATAAAGGGATTTGGGTAATGGCTTGGGGGACGTTTCCCAAATCAAGATCTGGCCCTAGGGAAGATCAAGAATGGTTCGAGCTAAATTAGTTCCAGGGGATTCCTGAGGGAGAAGTTCTGTGACTAGTGGGACATCAGTGATGAAAGAGGCCTCAGTGGGAAGGAGGGTAGTTTCAGTTGTCATTCCATTGGAGGATATGACACATACTTGTGTTGAGGGATGGAGGAGTAGTGGTGCTCCATGGTATGTCCCTAGCAAGGAAGGGTCTTTAAAGATTCTGAGGCCAATCTCAATGAGTGGATAGGCATCAGGATTAGTGTGGATAAAAGGGAGGATGTTATCGATGTTGGATGAAGGGTTAGGCTTGTAATGTGATACTTGATCGATGGTAATGATATTTCCATTATGGGGAAACATCATGGTTCAAAACACAGAACAGGCGGCGGCCTTCATAGCATACATGTAGCTAAAACCAAACAAGATATTGTAGTTGAGTGGGGCATCGATAACCTCAATGTGAATCAGAACGGTTTTGCCCCTAAGCTCGACGGGGACATTTTGGAAGAGTCCTTCGGGTGATGAGGGTCTGCCATCGTAGGCTCTTAAGGTAATGGCAGATGGTATGACTTTGGGGGAACCAAGTTTCTGCCATACAGATTTGGACATGGTACAGGTGGATGCGCCTTCATCAATGATGCATCGGTGAACTGTAATGTTTCAAATTTTTACAGGGATTTGAAAAGAAATAAGAGTGAGGAGGCGAGGTTCTCCATTGTCGAGGTCAAATGTGATGAGTCGAGTATTGGTAGGGTCAAATTCTCCTAGGGTGGAAAGTAAGGACTTCCTCTAGGTGGGACAAGTTTGAAGGACTTCTAAGACTGACATGGACACTGAAGATTGTGCCAAGTCATCGGCCAAACTATAATTATGAGCTGCCCTATCTTGAGGATTGTGGACATTCCTGCGCAATGGGATGTGAGGAATACGAAGGGGGGTTTCAGTATTAGGGAGAGGAATTATGAGAGGGGGTCCGGTTGTGACTGGAATTGCTTCCGAGGTGGTGGGAGAAGATTCAGGGGGTGTGCTATACAGATGACTGTACGTTTGCAGAAGGACTTCTTCCTCACTGGTAAGGAGGATAGTGAAATCAATAGAGGTGCTCATATTGGGATATTTTCCAAACCGTGGTGGGGTAGGCTGCATGTTTGGTTGGGTATTTATCACCCCTTGTTGTGGGATGGTGTTTTGTAGTACAGCTAGGGGGGTTGCTGCACAAATGGTTGTGGGGCCTGCTGAGGCGCAGACAGTGCTGAGGGACATGGTCCATTCACAAAATCTTTCATCCACTTAAAGGCAGTGATTTGGGGGCAATGGTGAGTATAGTGACCAAACTCACTGCAAAGGGCACAAGGGAAGGTGGTCCTAACATTGTTGTTGTTTCTTCCTTGATGGTTGTTGTTGTTGCCCCCTTGGGGGTTTTGATTCCCCTTGTTTTGGTTTCCCCTGACATACTGGTTCTGCTAGGGTTGGTTTTGGTTTCCTCCTGGTCCCAGATGATTATTGCTCTAATTTTTTCCTTTCTTTCTGGTATTGTTCGATTGATGGGGTGGATTTTCCATGTTCAACTGTTCAAAATTTTGATATTTCTAAATGGGAGAGTGATTCAGATTTTATGAGTAGAACGAAATTAATACAGATTATTAACAGGTGCTTAACACAAAATAACAGAGATACAATAAAACTAGTTTTCTATTCAATAATGAAATAAGCTGAAACTGTAAAATGTAGCAGAAACAAGCTTGCTGGAATGGTGGCGGCTTATCTCTGAGAAGAGATGTGACAATAGTGCAGATTCGCAAGAAGAAGGTTACAATGAGTCTCTGAAGGCCTTTCTACAATAACCAAGAATGCCAAAAACCCTAGACATCCAAAAACCTAACCCTAGGAGATGAAACGCCAAAATTCATGTGGGCCCCATTGTAGCTATGTTGGACATAAGGAAGGATCTCATCCCATGTGTGAGGGTTCTTTGAATTATACATGTGAAGGATATGCACAATCATTCGGTTTACAACCTCAGTTTGGCCATTTGTCTGGGGGTGGAAGGCCGTGGATTTGGTGAGCTTGGTGTCCAGCAGTGACCAGAGGCTTGACCAGAATGTGCTGAGAAATCGACTATCCTGATTTGAGACAATGGTTTGTGGGATTCCAAAATGTACCCAGACTCGTTCAAAGAAGAGCTTGGCAGTGACCTCTACTGTGATGCTCTTCTTGCAGGCAACCGGAATCGCCATCTTAGAAAAGCGATCAACAACCACAAAAACACAGTCATTTCCCCACTTGGTGGATGGGAGGCCCGATATGTAGTCCATTGAGATGGATTCCCATGGCCTGTTGGGAGTAGGAAGAGGGGTGTACAAACCCTGTTTGGCAATAGCACAGGTAGTGCAGGACCTGATATACTTGCCAACCTCATGTCGAAGTTTCGGCCAGTAGAAATGTTTCTATAGCATCGCCATTGTCTTTTCAACACCAAAGTGTCCTGCCACCCGACTGTAGTGGGCTTCCCAGATCAGTTTCACTCACTCACTTGATGGAACACAGATATGGCCCAGACAACACAACAACCCATCCTGAAGATGGAAATTATCGACAACTGCATTTACACCCAACATTTGGTAGGTGGTGGCGAAGTCAGGGTCTATCTTATGGAGTTGGTGCCATCCATATGTCTCATGGTTGCAAGAGTCTAGCATCGTGGTGAGTTTTGGGACTGGCGGTCTACTGAGGCAATCAACGACATGATTGGTGCTTCCTATTTTATACTTGATGTTGAGGTGGAATTGCTGCAAGTATGTGGAACACTTTTGATGGCGGTCATTTTGCAGTTTTCCCTGTGTCTGCATGAACTGCAGTGGCTTATGATCAGTGTGGATGACTATCTCCTTCCCAATAATGTAATGTCTCCATTGGCGACATGCTTACACAATGGAGTACATTTCTTTGTCGTAAGTAGGGTACTTACGGACAGTATCTGTTAGTGTCTCACTATGATAAGCCACGGGGTAGCCGTGCTGAGTGAGAACGGCACCCACGGCATAGTCTGAAGCATCTATCTCGATCTCAAAGGGATGATGTAGGTCTGGTAATGAAAGTACTGGGGCTGAGACAAGCACTGCTTCAAATCATCGAATGCTTGTTGTTGGGACCACCCCCACACAAATTTCACCTTACCACCACCCCTGTTTATTTGGCTGAGGGCCCATGCAATATGGGAGAAACCCAACATGAACCTGTGGTAGAAATTAGCAAGTCCCAAGAAGCTCCGAAGCTCAGTGAGTGTTGTTGGGGCTGGCCAGTCACGGATGACTTGGATCTTAGCTGGATCCACATGTAGGCCATGCTGATCAATGATGTATCCTAGGTAATGGATCCTGTCCATGCTGAAGGAGAATTTTTCCAGGTTGGCGTATAGCTTGTGCTACCGCAGGGTGTGCAAAACCTGTTGAATATGCTACAAGTGTTCGTCCCAAGTCTTGCTGTAAATTAGAATGTCATCCAGATACACCACTACAAAAGTATTGGTGAATGGTCGCAGGATATCATCCATCATCCTCATGAAAGTGGCTGGAGAATTTGTCAAACCAAAGGGCATGACCAACCATTCAAAAAGTCCTTCCTTTGACTTGAAGGCAGTCTTCCATACATTTGTCTATTCTATCAGGACTTGGTGGGGGTCAGACTTCAGATCAATCTTACTGAAGTGTAATGACCCTTTTCTTATTCCTGTAAATAATCTCATAAATAATCTGAAACACTAGCTAAATTATAATTAATTATGATATAACCTTAAATTGATTACAAGTTATTAATTAATTATTTTGGATTATACTTAAGCGGAAATATGATTTAACTCCTTGAGTAAGGGTTAAATGAA
>JASDQU010739307.1:50387-78036 GCA_032191745.1 Picea mariana | reverse complement strand
TAGAAGGTTCTACTTCTAGAAGATTCCTCCTCTAGAATGTTCTTAGGTGATGGTAGCACTATATAAAGGGGTTCAAGCAATGTAATGAGACATGAAGAGAAGTATTGTATTTGGAGCGGTAGATCAATAGGAGGATGCCCCCTCGAAGAGGCAAGTGAACAGGAGAGAATCCCTTCCATAATAGGATCCATTGTATGGTGTTTCCCTACCCTAAGGGTTTGATAGTAATAAAGAAGATTTTGCATATTGTTCTTGTATATCTGTTGTGGTGCTTTTGTATTCAGAGTTTGGTTCTTAACAGTTGATCTGGAAAACTTTCTCTCTCTCCCATACATAGGATTCATTGAATGCAAAGTGATCTATTTCATTCTCATCCTTGCATTGTTGGGTCAGAGTCATACAATATAAGTTTCACTTCCATTTCCTTTGAGTAAACAACAACTCTTACTAACACTGCGTAATCATAAAATTTATTTAGTAACTCTTTTCTAGGGCTCTATTACACCAACATTTAGATAGGCTAGCACTTTGGAGTAAAAAGAGATATACACTCTCCAAAAGTACAAAACACACAATAGCATCTTGTGTTAGGGAGTGTTAAATTCTATTTGCAACATTCTGTCCTAGGAAGCTTTTCTCACACAAGGGTCAAACACTAGGTCGCATTAATATTGGCAGAGTTATTCACCCTGCTTTGTTGATATCAGTGTAGAGATTGCACGTATTATGGGGATCACTCAGAGGTATACCCACAATGATGAGTGGAAGCCTTTTGAGTTGATTGCGGGCTAGATACCCTGCCCTTGCGTGTGAATCGGATTGTCGACTGTTCCCCCAGCATTTATTGTTGTTGGTGGTTACCTTAGTGGCCTATCTTTCCAGGTTCTTACCCAAGGTGATTGTGGAGGGGAAAGTCTTCATGGTACCTGGAATTGACGTTGACTAAAATCACTTGGGCTCCTTGGAGGGTATACCCATGATTATGTGTGGGAGCTTGCACTAGTGTGTAAGTCCGTTAAGAAGGTCGCCAGCATAACTTTTCCACCCTAGCCCTGCCCCTTCTCGTCTCATTGTTGCGATGTTGGATTTCATCACCAACTAGTGGCTTTGAAATTAGAAGGTCTTGTTTGCTTGGTGTTGCTTCCTAGATTTTGTTTACTAGCGCGTGTTGTTTGTTTCTCGCAGTTGTCCATAAGATTTTCTTTGCGAAGTTTGTCACTCGTTTACAATAGCTCATCCATGTCATTCATGTAGAATGCAGGGTTTATCTCCAGAGCATCTGGAAGGTTCTCAACCCTTGCCCACAAGCACACCTGGAGGTTCTCCTCGGCAGAGTGAAGTCCCAGTCGTCACCACCCCACAAGTGGAATGCACTGACTCTCTAGAACGTTTTCGCATTACCAACACTCGAGAGGAATTTAGACTTAAATCCGATTCTGAGAGACGTTATATGTGAGAAAACTCTTCCAGAGACTTAATTGTTGTGTATTCCAGATCTCCGACTGGACCCTTTCCCAGTATAGAAGGCCAAGATCCTTTTTGGTCTACAGGTGTTTTTCGATGAGACCTTTTTGGTCTAGGTTCACCTGTGATTTTTGAGATCAACCCCCCTGTGATTTCTGAGATCTCTAATTTAGAGACAGTACCGTTGACTACCGCTTATCACTTTACTGTCCCTGTCGAAATGGCCCATCTTGTAACTACTTCGAGTGTTCCAACCGGTTTTAATGCGGTTAGTCTTACTCCTATCAACACACCGCGAATTCCCAATGTCAATCCAACACTACCACCTGGATATCGTGCGTTGAATGCTACCATTCCTACTCCTGCGCAAACTCCATCAGGCTTTCCTAGTGGTCCTTCTTCTTCTGGGCACTTTCTTCCTGGTTTTGTTCCAACACTACCTCAATTTCCTTTTGGAGGACCTTCTTCGTCTTCTACTGGAAATCCTAACCCTAGTGGCACTATTCTATCATTCACTCCAACTTATTAGCTTCCAGTTGGTGGACAATCTTATCCAAGTAGTATCACTCAACCCCCTCTTAGTTGGAAAATGCCAATTGGAACATTGCCCTCAATTGGTACACCACCTTCAATGGGAGGGGAAACCCCACCTTATGGGCAGAACATACCTCCATCCTTGGCCCAGCATTGGAATCACCTGATACAAAATTCTTCTCAATTGACTGGGGGGCAGCAGTTTCTAGCTGCATCCATAACACCCCCTAGCATGGGCCAACCATATCCAGGTTCGTTTAATCCCATTTGGGGGTCGAACGCTTAAACCCAAGCCCCTGTTCCAGGGTATAATCCGATGAGCTACTATCCTATCCAACCACCACCGAATATTCCTGGATCTTCACATTATATGCAGACTGCTTATGGGCCTACTGGTTTGCCGACAAGGCTTTCTCTCTAAAGCCACCAGTACCCGCAGGTGAATCGAAAGTTACCTTTTCTTGCCACTTTGGATCTTCCGGATTTGTCAAGGATTTTAAATGATCCTATTCGTCACTCTCCCCAATGGCCTATTATCCCAGCCAAGCTTCCATCAGACATTCCTAAATTCATTGGCAAAGTGGGAGAGGACCCAAACAATCACATTATGACTTTTCACCTCTGGTGTTCATCTAACTCGTTGATGGATGACTCTATTCGTCTACATATTTTTCAAAGAACCCTTACCGGTTCTGCTGTGAAATGGTATATTGAATTGCCACGAGGTTTTTTCTCTGATTTCAATACCCTAGCTATGGCTTTCCTTACGTATTACCAGTTACCAATCCATTATGACACAGGGACCGATATTTTGACTTCCTTTAAATAGACTAAAGACACTCATATATCTGATCACATCCATGAGTGGCGAAGGAGACGACGTCTCATTAAACTTGAGCTCCTTGATCAGTTACTGGCAGAATGGTTTACAAAATCATTTGTGAATGAAATTGGTAAGGACATTGCCATGGGTGGTGTTGTCACAGAAGAGTAGGCTATAAGTCGTGCTCAATATCTTGATCTCGTTTATTCGCAAACGGGAACCCTTTACGATTTACTACCTGATTTACCTCATCCTAAAGCTTCCAGCACTTCAACTACTCCAGCTGCCTCGCATGCGGCTGACGGTGTGATTGGTACGGCCCAAGCCCAATCGCATTCTGTTTCAAGCACAAACCCTAAATCTGCTTCTTCTAATGTTCAAAATGCTCCGTCTCCTGCCACTCCCACCGGCAAGACTTCTGAGGTAAATGCTGTCCAATCTACCCCAGCTGGTAAAAACAAATCTAAAAAAGGGAGAGGCAAGAATAAGGAGGGAAAAAATAATCCTCAAGCAGAGCAAACTAAAACTACTCCTGTTGATGATTGGGATAAGCGCAAACCACGATACCCTTGCTTTATCTGTGGTGATGATCACTACACGAAGGATTGTCCACGACATGCCGAGGTCACTAAGTTACTTTAGAGAGCCCTGAAACCACTTGCACTGGCTGTCTTGTCCCAACCCTTCCCGTCTCAACAACAGGCTCAGTTGGTCATTCACGATCAACCATCCTCTTCTACTACATCATATGTTTTGATGTGTACTGGTGATTCTAAGTAGAATAACATTGCACTCACAACTCGAGCCAAAGATTATTCTCCATCTAAGGAGAAGGATGATTTACCTCCTTCTTTGGTACAACCCTCTCCCACGACTCCACCTACAAACGGTCCTCTTCATCTCGAACAACCGAGTCTTGACATAGTTCTATGACCCCCGCCTAAGGGCATCGTTCAGAAATCGGCTTTCAATCCTCATGCTCGTGCGGCCCAAGACTACAACATTGTTGAAGATATAGCCCAAGCACCCTCTATGATGTCAACCCTTGAAGTTATTCAAACTTGTCCTGCACCACTGAAGGCACTGTTGAAAGCTATCGGTGGAATTGATCCGACAGATACAAATTTAATAGTCTTTGACTTGGACGATCACATTCCAAGGTTACCCCCTCAACTTGCGTTCCATATACAAGTTGTTGTCTCTGACAAGAACATTTGTAGAACTATTATCGACGAGGGTGCCTAGATGTGTGTAATGTATTTTGCTTGTTGGAAAGCCATAGGCTCTCCTCCCTTGAATGAATCACAAAACACTCTTAAAGCCTTAAATGACTCTGCTTTTAAGCCCTATGGTGTTCTTCCTTCATTGCCCACCACATTAGAAGGTAAGATGGTTCAAGTTGAAGTGGAAGTCTTTGATGCTCCCCTTGATTATAATATTTTTCTTGGCTGCAGCTGGATCGATTCCATGTGCACCGTTGTGTCGACACTTTTTCGTGTAGTACGTTTCCCTCATCAAGAAAAGGTTGTTACCATCGACCAATTCACCTTCTTCAATTCTGATACTCGTATTGGCAATGTACCATTTATTGCTAAAACCCCGCCGGGTTATGAGAACGTCGGTGTAGGCCTTCTAAAGGACTACTCGTTAATGGGTACTTTCCCCATTCCACTGCCCAATGTTCCACGCTCGTCCGTTGCTTCTATCAACATGATCTCCACTTTGCCTCATGAACTTCCTGCGTCTCACGACCCTTGGATAGTCCCTGACCCTGGAGATCATATTCATTTCAGGGACGTAATGCTGTTAAGTCTAGTTGAATATGCCTATCATGCCATTCAATCGGTAACAACTTCTACCCCCTCTCTTGATTCGTTGTCTCTCGATCCTTTTCATGTTGTTTTTCCCACTGACGAGATGATTATGTCCTTCATGGAAGACACCCCTTGGGACGATGGGCATCATCGTTCTATTCTTTTTTTGGAGCAACATACTTTTGAGAACTACCAACGGATTTCGACCCCGTTGACCTTTGTCATCATCTTGACTGTTCCCAATTTTACACGCGATGTGTTTGCTGAAGGGAACCTAAGTAATATCTCTCCCACGATTCCCATTGACATATCTATTAAACCTGGAATCGTCGAAAATGTCCATATTGGAGCTTCGTGTTCCCCTGACGAAATAGTCACCTATACATCCCTGTTCAAAGAGTTTTGTGACATATTGTCTTGGAGCTACGAAGAAATGACGGGTATCGACCCTGAGATTGTAATTCATGAAATTAAGACATATCCTGATGCTAAACCCATTAGGCAATGCCTTCGTCTAGTTCACCCTCATAAAGCGGCTGCTATAAAGCTCGAAGTCGAGAAACTTCTGAAAGCCGGCTTTATTTATCCGGTGGCTCTCACAGACTGGGTTTCCAATCTTGTCCCGATTGACAAGAAACAAGGTACGATTCGTGTGTGTGTTGATTATAGGGATATCAATAAAGATTGTCCAAAAGAAAACTTTCCTACCCCTTTCGTTGATCAGATTGTCGACGACTGCGCTGAAAGTGAAATCTTCTCTCTCATGGATGGTTTCTCCAACTATAATCAAATTAACATCGTTCTCGAGGACCAACATAAGACTAATTTTATTTGTCCTTGGGATAATTTTGCCTATCGAAAACTTCCTTTTGGTCTTAAGAACGCTGGCGCCACTTTTCAACGCGCTATGTCTTATGTGTTTCATGATATCAAGAACATCGTTCAACCCTATTTGGACGATTTACTTGCTCATTCTATGCGCAGATTCGATCACCCAAACCACCTCCGGGCTATTTTCATTCGCTGTCGGTTCTACCAGATCCATTTAAATCCTCATAAGTGAGTCTTCTGTGTAGAATCCAACCGTCTTCTAGGTTTTATCTTTTCGCATCAAGGGATCCGGGTGGATCCTTTGAAGGTCGAGGCAATTATTAATCTCCCTCCTCCTTCTACACTTCGCCAGTTGCAAAGTTTGCAGGGGAAAGCAAAATTTCTTTGTCGTTTTATCCCAAATTACGTCGAGATTACTCGTGGATTTACATAGCTATTAAAGAAGGATTCCAAGTTCGTCTGGGATACCATTGCCAACAATGCTTTTGAAGCTTTGAATTTGTCATTAACACGAGCTCCGCTTCTCTTCCCCCCTGATTATAGTCGCGATTATTTCCTTTACCTTGCTGCCTCGAATTACACTATTGGCATGGTTCTCATCCAAGAGGATGATGCGCATGACGAACATGTTATTTACTACTTGAGTCGAAGTCTTACACTGACTGAAATCAAATATCAACATGTCGAGAAACTGGCCTTGGCTGCCGTTCAAGCCGTCCAATGCTTCCGGCACTATATCCTCTCATGCAAGACTACGGTGATTTCTCATTGAAACCCTATGCAACATATTTTGACACGTCAATTGCTAGGGGGAAAATACTCCAAATAGATTGTGATACTCCAAAAGTTTGACTTGGAATTTGACCGCGCCAAGTCCAAGAAATCTTTAGTTTTTGCTGAGTTGATATGCGATTTTCCCCACTCTGCAACGGAAAATGTAGCAGTTGATTCATTACCCGATGAATCTCTTTTCCTTATTAGCACTGATGATATTTGGTATGGGGATATCATTATATATCTCCAAACCCAGACTTTCTGACCTACTTTGACCAGTACTGAACGACGTCGAATACACTATCAAGCTCGTCAATACATTATCCTCGAGATACTCTCTATCGTCGAGGGATTGACTCTATTTTTCGACGTTGTCTAAAATTTGACAAAGCCGAGAAAGCTCTGAATGACTACCATTTCAGAGCATGTGGTGGTCATATGTCTGGGTATGCTACTACCCAGAAGATCTTACACATAGGGTATTTTTGGCCTTCTTTGTTTAACGACTGCATTATTGCTGTTCAGAAATGCCATGCTTGCCAGACCTACAATCAGAAAATTCGGTCACATCCTGCTCCTTTTCACCTTGTGGTCTCAGTTGGTCCCTTTGCAAAATGGGGCATCGATTTCATAACATGTCACCCTCACTTGGCCAGGGGGCATGGTTACATCATTGTAGCCATTGATTACTTTACGAAATGGGCCGAGGTGATGCCGACATTTGACAACATTGGAAAGACTGCATCATTGTTTCTTTTTAATCATGTCATAGCTCGTTTTGGTGTTCCCCAAGCTATCGTAACCGATCACAGTAGCCACTTTAGGAATTTTATGATGTCTGAACTTACTGAAAAGTTGGGTCTTCACCATGATAACTCAACGCCCTATTATCCACAAGCCAATGGTCAAGTCGAAGCAATTAACAAAGTTCTCATAACTATGCTTCGATGAATGATAGGGATTCATAAAACAAGTTGGCACACAATGTTGTTTTCGGCATTGTGGGCGTACTGGACATCTATCAAGTCCGCTACTGGGTTTACACCTTTTCGATTATTCTATGGTGTGGAAGCCATTCTCCCTATCAAATGCGAGATACCTTCTTTGAAACTAGATGTTGAACTCCTACCCAACACTTCTGCTGAAGAAGAACGTTTATTGTATCTTATGCGATTAGATGAAACTCGACGTGATGCCACCCTAGTCATAGAAGCTCAGAAGAAGCGTGTCAAGGCCCAATACGACAAGCATGTCAAGCCTCGCATTTTCTCCGAAGGTGATCTTGTTATCATCTATGAACAAGATCAAGATATCCTAGGAGTTGGGAAATTTGAACCCATGTGGTGAGGTCCTTATATAGTTCGACGAGTTTTGGAAAAAGGAGTTTACGAGTTGGTAGATTACGATGGTATCTCTTTGAGTGAGCCCAGGAATGCGTTGTACTTGAAGAAGTACTACGCATAAAATCATTGTTAGGACCACACTATGTACCTTTTTGCCTATACTTTTTGCCATTATTATACTCTTGATTATCCATATTTGAGCTCATACTATCACTTTAGCTGATCATTCCAAAGGTATACAACGTCCCTTCTCATTACTATACGTTTAATTTGTTTTGCATAATATTTTACATTACTTTTGGACTTAACCATTGATTAGACTGCAGATTAGCATTTGAGCCCCGTTGCTGAAACACAGAACTGTCACACAAGTCCAAGGACGATGTTGCCGAAACACAAGAGGCTATACAGTCCGAGGTCTCTGTTGCTGAAACACAAGAGGCTATACAGTCCGAGGTTGCTGTTGCTGAAACATAGAACTGTCATACAGTCCAGAGGTGCAGATGCTGAAACACAGAGCTGCTACATAACCCAGAGCTGCGATGCTGAAACACAGAGGAGACCGCCAGAACTAATGATGTTGAAACACGAACCGTTACAGTCAGCGGTCAACAAGCACCAAAGCCGACACAGTCAAAAGCGTAATTCACGTGGCTGAAACAGCCCGAGAATTGCGATGCTGAAACAACATTGGCAGCTACGAAAAGAAGTTGTTATTCAGTCATACCATCCAGCTCCTGTAATAGCATTTCTGTTGCATAAGATTAGGACACCTTGTTCTGAATTAGAAAGAAGATCTGGCTAAAGATAAGACTCAGATATACACTGTGATTTTTGATCAAATTGTATCGAAGGGTTTTTCTCTTTAAATAAGAGAAAAATCACCATTCGAGAAATCCGAGTTTTGATGTATTGAACACTTCAGAGAGAGGGACGTGCTTCACTTTTTCAGATTGTAACATGATGTTTTGACAGATGAATAGAAAATTGATTTGATTATCCATCTCTAAGCTTTCCCGTTTCAGGGGAATCTTGTGAGAAGGGAGGGCCCACCTTCATCACAAGATTCACCCGTTAGTTTTAGAAGTGTGTTGGTTCGATTTTTGTTTATATTTTGATTCATTCTCGTTTTGCTGAAACACTGTTTTAATGAATTCCACGTTGCTGAAACACTACTGACTCTGTCTTAGTTTATCAGTTGAAATTCATAATTCTTTTTATCAGCAATCTTGTGTGATGATTTTATGAGGTTAGCCAGGGACTGGGTTAAAGGTTCCTGCTCAGACAGGAATGAATCAGAACACCTTGTCTTCTGTAGATTTTATTCAATTCTGCAAGTGTGATAGCCAGGGATTGGGTTAAAGGTTCCTGCTCAGACAGGAAGGAATCAGAACACCTTGTCTTCTCTAGATTTCATTCAATTCTGTAGGTGTGCTGGCCAGGGATTGGGTTAAAGGTTCCTTCTCAGATAGGAAGGAATCAGAACACCTTGTCTTCTATAGATTTCATTTAATTCTGCAAGAGTGCTAGCCAGGGATTGGGTTAAAGATTCCTGCTCAGATAGGAAGGAATCATAACACCTTGTCTCTGTAGATTTCATTTACTCCTGCAGCATGCTAAGCCAGGGATTGGGTGCAAGGTTCCTGCTCAGAAAGGAAGGGATCACACCATCCTGTTCTCTGTAAACATCAGTTTCACAAGTGTGCTAAAGCAGAAATAGGGCCTAAGGATCCTGCTTATAAAGGAAGGAACCAGACAGCCTTGTTCTCTGTTAGATAGAGTTAATTGTCTTCTGCTTACTGTTTTCATGAAAGAGTGTCAGCACTGAAGTCTCTGTTGAGAGTAAGGGTCCTGTGCTCTGATTACAGAATAGATATTCTTTTCCATTGCAAGTATTATTTATAATGTAATCCAGGATTCTTAGATTAATTTTTAATATCTGCAATAGGGGAGTTGCTTTCCTGTGATTTAATTCAGAACTTCAGTATATTCAAGCAAGTGTGATTAGCATAGTTTCTTTTACTACAACTGTAAGTTGCAATTGGAATTGAGCATATATAGTACGTGGTTATATTTGAAATAAAAGACTTCCCTGGGTTGATAATTTATGTTTCACTTGGTTGTTTGAATCAATCAAGCAATTATAGTGACCAACAATCATCTGTGCACTAGTACTTATATTTTATTGTATCATACTTTTTGTGTGTTACTATAGTTTTCTTTTGTCGTTATCTGGTCTCCACCCTTATGTGACGTTGTGTTTGATTTCTAGATGTCGGAGTCTTTTCTACCCTATATTGGCTTCACTGATGGCACTAGCCATAGTACTCAGAACCTTGCTTCCACTGCGTGGGCAATCTATGCTCCGACAAACGAACTTGTCTCTTTACGAGGTGTGTGCCTCGGCCGTGCGACCAATAGCATTGTAGAGTATAGCGTCGTTATTGAATTATTGGTTGATGCTATCTTGTTTGAAATTCATCATTTGGTTGTGCGACTTGAATCGCAGCTTCTAGTACTACAGTTAAGTAATGTCTACTCTATTCGAAGTCCTATTTTGTTATGGGTGTATTTACGAATTCGCCTCTTGGAATGTTATTTTGATCACATTGAATATCAATATATTCCTAGATGTCTAAATACATTGACATATGCATTGGCTAATTATGTATTGGACAGACATTTGAATCATTTATAAATCAATCACATCAAAATTTACATGATATAAAGTAAACTGGTAGAAGCTGTCTGTATATATAATGATCAAAAGAGTTTTTTACAAAAAGTTTGTCCGAAGACCAAAATGTCAAAATCTGAAGCTCATAGCTTCTACAATGTGATGTCTTGGATGACGTTCACGTTAACACACGACTGCTCGAGCAACCGTACAGAGCATTCGACTCATGGATGTTGATACTCCTACAGTATGACGCTGATCGCATCGTGGAACCTCTTCCAGAGTCATGTCTGGAGTGTCTGCAGTCAGGCCCTCTAGATTCTGTTCCACTACTTGATAATCCTCAACATACTATGGTGCTACCGCTACCGCTCCTCGTCGCTGGATGGGAGAAGTGCCAGGAGGTCTGTAAGGTCCAACATCTGTATTATCAACAAACAATTTTGTATTAGTCTTTGGACAAACATATAAAACAAAAAAAAAATTGAATATGATAAAAATTCACAAAACATTTAAAAAAAACAATGTGTGTACTTCTTACCAAGGTCCCCGCACTGAGCATCCTCTGGCAATATAAAATATGGATCTCCTGGGAAATCTAGCCCAGCATAAGCATAGTCATCAACCATCAACATCTGTGGTTGAAGCCAGTCAAAGAAAGTATCATCATATTTGATGATTGGTCCTGCTACGTGCCGGGCCATGAACCGACACCATCTCAGCATTCATGGATCCCTAGGAGCCGGTAAATTCCACTCCACCTGTATCCTCAGTAATGGGACCTTCTCAAGGAAGAAGGATACTAGCAAAGATAAGTACCCGAATTGCTTCAGGTCACCTCGCCTACATTTGGTCAATTTCTTTTTTATACTGCGAAGCACAGCATCTGTCCAGTTGAACACTCGAGGCTCAGTACACTCAATAGCATAATGGAAGTAACTCTGTAATACCATGTGAGGAGAAGAACTCCCATCCATTCGAGCTATATTGAAAAGGATAGTATGGAGGGTCAAGTCTCATACTCCCCAGATAACTACTTTTCCTTTCTTTCTCTCAGCCTCGGAAATGTAGTGTAAATTACAGTATTCACTCATCTTTAGCCCACCACCTCTACTACTAGTCAAGCTCACATAGTACCCCCGCCATGAAAATCCAGTCAGAAAGTAAATGTCCTCAATGTCTAAGGACAGTGTGTGGACCCCCACATGAAATACCTGCTGATCAGGGTCCCACATACGCACCAGGTACTCTAATAGTCTAACTTGGGCCCTCATGCCCGGGATACGAAAGTATTTCAAGAGGCCACAATCTCTCAGAGCAGCAATAGTAGGTGGATGATTTTCTTCCATTGCATTGTCTTCTTCATGTTCCCTTTAGCGCCATTCAAGCACCATGTTGATGGCCAATTATCTGCATAAGAGACACAATAAGAAGATTAGCAACTTTTTTCATGAGTTCATTCTCTTTTATTGGCTAAATTTTAATTTTTTTTTTTTAGATTTGCGGTTCTCATAGGTGCCCTATGTGCATAGTGCAAGAATCTCGCAGGTGGCCTTAGGCTCACTTGCGAGAATGCCTCATTCTTGCAGGCCCCGTATAGCCTGCTTGGGAGAATGGCAACACGTATGTAGGGCTTGAAAAATCAACTTAAAAATGAAAATTTAACCAATGGAATTACAAAATTGAACCATGAAAGTGTTAAGGACGAAGAGCCTACCTCACTGTCATAGACGACTTGCTGAATGGTCTCTCGTAGATCCCACAATCTGACGTCGAACTCTGAGGGTAAAAGAGGGGTTTTTTTGGAGCTCAAATAATGGAAAGGTAAAAATGATGTGGTAAAAAGAGTATTTACTCCTTTTTATTTACTTTTTCTATGTCATTTTTTTTTTTTATGATTATATATCTATTAAACCCTAATCCCTAATGTCATTTTGAGTGAACCTTTTGCAGGCGTAACAACTTTGATGATCAAATACAGGGATACAGACATGATTTTCTTTGTCATCACATGTTTTTGATTGTTTTTTATGGTTTTTATATAAAAACCTCGAGCGTGGTCTTTGTTCGTTCTTGTGCTCGTAAATACATGAGAACGAGATCGAGCATACTTTTATCACTTTTTCGGGCTCAATAAGGTTATACGAAAAAGGAACCCCCCTGGAGTCCTCTTTAAGCTCTTTTCAGACTCTCTAAACATGAAAAGATCATCGAGCGACCTTGCTATTTTCACGCTCGATAAAGTATTTGAAATAAGCATCTGGTGAGCGATAATTTATCTCTTTTTCGGTCTCATCCAGACTATTTTACGAAAAAGGAACTGAGAGAGTTCTCTTTTAAGTGTTTTTCCAGACTCTATAATCATGAAAAACCTTCTAGTTTTCTATCTCTGGACTTGTTAAACAAACATTGACAGACCCGTGATGGGACCGAACCACTCCTTCTTAGGGTTCATTAAACATACTCTGAGGGACTCATCTGAAGGATGAGCTTACATCAACAAGCATATGTTATCCTCCTCAAGCTTGCGTAAAAATAAAGAGGTACTCGCCAAAAATGGTGGGGGAAAATTTGGGAAAGGGATATGTTTTCATTTTCGTATTAATTGGCAGTAAGTGTCGCTCTTGAACATGACACCCCCTATTCATCATTTGAAGCCGGTTTGGGAAATCCATTTGTCTCTCATTAAATTTATTACAAGGTCATTCCCTGTGTCATCTTTAAGTCAATGCTACCAAATCATTCGTTGTGTCGTTCATATGTTCAAGATAAGTCCACCTGAAACCTATATTGAGTCGGCCATTTGTAGTTATCCATTCTCTCCGTGTCGGCCTTCCCTGTGTCCAGTCCAATTCACATCATACTCTGTTTCACCTTCAAAATCTGTTACTCATTTCATGTCATTGATGGGGGATACATTAAGGACCTCCTGTGACGAGTTTTGTTCCATCGACTTCAACTCATTATTCGGAATCAAGGCTTAGAAATTATTTGGTACCTTGGAGCTTGCATGCCTCAATGGCAGGTTTCCTCGCTTTTGATAGTGGGTTTACTTCATTGACCCATGATCGAAGGATTCCATCGGATGTTTGACTTCAAATCATTTATTCGCACTCAATGGATTGTACTAGGGTACCTTGGGAGTCATTGACATCAATGGTGATTTCCCTCGCACTTGTTAACGGTTTCATTAATGACCGGTAATCAAGTGGTTTCTGCCATGTTCGACTTTGACACATGTAATCACATGGTTAGATTCGTACGTTGAGCGACGAGATTGAAGACCCTGGATATCATCTTTGTGATCCAGGTTGCGATGGAGTATGTATAATTTGTGACACATAGATCCACTGTGTATGTCTTGTGGCTATGTCGTCTTGATTTAAAATTTCTCGCATAGATCCACAGTGTATTCCTGGTGGCTATGCTATATTTTGACAGCATGGATCCACAGTGTATAATTGGTGGCCATGACCCAGGTCTACAATGTTATCCATCTATGATATGAGTATGGGAATGCCTACCTCAGAATTGGTATATATGATATTCTACAGATGCTTGTTTGTTCGCAGGTTTCCGATTAGGTGTGCTCCTGGTTTCTGACACACACATGAAACTTACAAAGTCTTTCGGCTATCATTGGTTCCAATCTCATACTTTGGGGGGTATTCTGTTACCCATGATTTTGGTCGTCATGATGATGTATTGATGATGGTGTACTCAGGCTCTTCATAAGAACTTTCTCCTGAGAAAATTTAATTTCATCTCTTCCCAGAAAACTCATTTTTGAAGAAGGTTCGCAGGCTGCTAATACATTTGCCTGCGAGAATGACCTATTCTCGCAGGCTACCTTAAGCCAGGGTGCAAACATCTCACACTGTGTTGAACTGCTAGGGTGTGAACTCTTCCTAAAGCAAGGAAAAAAATGAATTCTCGATGCTTCTAGAAGGGAATCTTCTAGAAGGATGGGTTGGCATTCGAATGGTTATCCTAGTACTGGATTCTCTGATATTTTGGGATCATTCTTATCCAAGTAACTAATTCATTCTCTCCTATATATTGAGAGAATTATCATGGAAAAGGTTAAGCAAGATTCATTGGAGAATTGGTGAAAGAATTGTGTGAAGGACTCAGCATTGAACAACAACTTGGAGACTCTAGCAAGTCTATCAAGAGGATTTGATCTTCTTCATGCAAGGATTGAGCAAGTGTGTGTGTCGGAGCCAAGAGCCATCGAAAGGAAGTTTGCGACATCAAGGCTCAAGTTGTAAGATTTACTTTCCATTAATATGATACAGTGGCATGTCCCTTTCCCATAAAGCTATTTCCACTTTATTGTGTAATTCCTTGATCATACACATAGGTTAACTGTTGAATATATTATGTGATCTTCACTTTGGTTGGTTTGTGTTGTCTTGGTATGGACTTTACAAGAGCACTGGAGTGAAGCAGGAGCAACATACCCTAGGAAGTGATAATAAGGTATGTTACTTGTTTCTTCCTCCTAATCAATTCAACAGTCAAAACTTAGGGAAAGAGTATTGTCCTATCCTGTTTTGTTCTAGATCCAGGTGGATCTAGGGAGATTAGTTCATGTCCGCACCTACAGATTAGTCTGATAACACTTGGCAGAACTTTATAGAAGTCAAAACAGAGTTTCTCTGTGCAACTATGTCTCTTCTACACAACCTTGCTTCTTGAGGTGTTCAACAACCTCACAGGTCTTTCTCGAGTTGATGATTTCAGCTCTTGTACCCACCTGGCACGTCTTTGTCTAAATCCGCAGAGTTTAGAAGTGCTTCTGTGCACTAGTATTCAGAGACTGCAGTACTCTGTCATGCCCTCCTGGCATGAAACCACAAAGAACCCTCAAACCTGAAATCAAACAAATCCTGCAAATGCACAATCACAACATACATCCACAGCATATGAAGAACACCTGAAAACATCTAGACAACACAGAATCATGTAGGCAAAACTACTTTGGTTTGTATTAATAAAATGTCTGTTTTACAAGGGTGTTCTGAGTGCAGACTGTGACAAAGTATCAGCTCCTTCTCTATGCACACTCGCTCTCTCTGGTGCATCCTCTAACTTCTTCACCCCTTACAAAATGAGATACAATGATCTTTTTACATGAGGGGACTCTTAGAGAGATTCCCTCCAACCTCACCTACCCTATTCAATTACATTGAATGGGCTGTCTAGTCCAAAATCTAGATCTAGATCTCAGCCTTCAAACATTAAAGGCCTACCTACTTCTATGCCTGTGCAAAGCACGACCTCATGGCTCAACAACCTAAAACATTTAATTACATTCAATTTCAAAATTGAAGACGAGGGTTGCGCCTCTTTTCATCCTTGAATGGATGCGCTGACGTAGCTGGCTGGCTGACGTGGAGAGATGCTCCTACATCAGGTTGTCTAAGTATGTGAGGATGATATGAGCCAGATCATGAAAAATGTATGTCATGGCCCATTGGAAAGTGGCACTGACATTCTTAAGGCCGAATGGCATGACACGATATGCAAAGGTGCCCCAAGGGGTCGTGAATGCGATTTTGTACTGATCGGCGGGGTGAATTTGGATTTAGTTGTAACTAGAGAAACCGTCCATGAAGGAAAAAGCCTCATGACTTGTGCAATCATCAATTATTTGGTCGATGAAGGGTGTTGGAAAGTTGTCTTTGGGACAAGCGTGATTGAGGTCATGGAAGTCCGTACAGACATGGATAATTGCCTTGTTTTTTGTTAACAAGGATAGGGTTGGAGACGCATGACATATAGGCTATGGGGTAAATGAACCCTGCAGCGCGTAGTTTGTCAATCTCAACTTTGATGGTCGCTTCTTTGGATGGGTGTAGCGGTCACTGTTTTTGGTGAATGGGTGTGATATCAGGCCATGTGTCTATATGATGTTCAACAATAGAGGGATCAAGGCTAGGAATCTCTGTGTATGACCAGGTGAAAATGTCCCGGTATTTATGGAAGAGGGCTTTGTAGGCGGTGAGTTCTTCAGGAGAACATGCAACGCCAATGGTGATTTCCTCGATAATTCTAGATTTGATGGAAATATCTATTTTGATGGTTGGGTATATATTGGCCATATTGCCTTCCTCGAAAGCGTCAGGGGCAGGGATAGGGTTATTGAACCAATCTATATTCCCTGATGGGAGAAAATATTTGGTTTTGATTGCATATATGGGGTGTTGGTTAAGAGGCATGAAGGCTTCCTGTGAAAGAAAGAGCGCTCTGTGGTGGAGCACGTCCCATGGACAATCGAGGGTAGTTAACTCCTCAAGGATATCTTCATCACAATGAAACTGGTGTGAATATATGGGATCGAGAGGAGTGACCTCGATGACTGTCACTATGGCGTTGTCTCCTTCTAATAAAAGGGGATTGATGGAGGGGGATTGCGATGGTTCCCTCGACATAAACCAAATATCTAGATATTGTGGGTTAAAAATGGTAGTCGGGCGTAGAATGTTCGTGGGGAAATGAATTAGAGAATTGGGGGTAACTCCTCATATAAATCATCTAGGAACCATGGGGGAGAAGGGAGTGCCTCAGGTTCTAGTGGGAAGATATGAACCATATCAATTGATGGGGTAAGGGTATTTATCAGGTCTGTTGGAGGAGGGGGGGTATGATTTTGAATAGGGGCTAGTTGATGATGCCTGTATTCAATGATCATAGGACATTGATGTGTGAAATGATCAAGTGATTTGCATAGAGAGCAAGGACATCTCATGTGTTCATTGACTGAGGTTGTGACATAATGGATATCGGTGACAGGAGTTGGGGTGGGTGTTTGCTAAAAGATCTGGCGTACAACTGTTAGTGTCTATCGTAATTGAGGTAACGCTGGACAATGGTGTGTGTACTGTCCATATTCTGAACAGATGGTGCATGCAAATTTGGTTCACATTCCTTTGTTACTTGTGTTCTGTGAGATAGCGACAATACTGGAGGAAGTGACGAGCGATGGTGGTGCTCAAGGCAGTTGGATGAGATTACGTAACTCGGGGAGAGATGGGAATATGTTGGTGGGGTGTCCATCTTTCTTGCATAGCGCACAAGTAGGTTGGATGCATGGGGGAAGTGGAGCTGTGGACTCCTTCTTCTTTCTCTTGCCCCCATCTGTATCAAGGGGTTAGTGAGTGGGGGTGTAGGGGGTATGGTGGGAGTTAGTATGGGAATCTGCATCGGGATTCCTTCTACTTGGGGAGGGAGGGATGGTTGAGGAACCATCTCAGGTGGATGAAAATACCAAACTGGGATTTCCAGCACCATATTAGGAAGGGTAAGTGTTGCATCGACCTGGAAATCTTGTACACTTGGTGGGGGGTAAAATAAAGGGATTTGGGTAATGGCTTGGGGGATTGTTTCCCAAACCGGGATCTGGCCCTAGGGAAGATCAAGAACGGGTCG
The DNA here is from genome assembly GCA_032191745.1 of Picea mariana. Classification (NCBI taxonomy): domain Eukaryota; kingdom Viridiplantae; phylum Streptophyta; class Pinopsida; order Pinales; family Pinaceae; genus Picea; species Picea mariana. The sequence goes on along the minus strand of JASDQU010739307.1, from coordinate 60,342 downwards.
AGCTGAATTAGTTCTAGGGGATTCCTGAGGGAGAAGTTCTGCGACTAGTGGGATGTTAGTGATGAAAGAGGCCTCGGTGGGAGGGATGTTAGTTTCAGTTGTCATTCCATTGAAGGATACGACACATACTTATGCTGAGGGATGGAGGAGTGGTGGTGCTCCATGGTATGTCCCTAGCAAGGATGGGTCTTTGAAGATTCTGAGGCTCATCTCAATGAGTGGATAGGCATTGGGATTAGTGTGGATAAAAGGGAGGATGTTATCGATGTTGAATGAAGGGTTAGGCTCGTAATGTGATACTTGATCAATGGTAATGATCTTTCCATTATGGGGAAACATCATGGTTCAGAACATAGAAGAGGCAATGGCCTTCATAGCATACATGTAGCTACGACCAAACAAGATATTGTAGTTGAGTGGGGCATTGATAACCTCAATGTGAATCAGAACGGTTTTTCCCCTAAGCTCGATGGGGACATTTTGGAAGAGTCCTTCGGGGGATGAGGGTCTACCATCGTAGGCTCTTAAGGTAATGGAAGATGGTATGAGTTTGGGGGAACCAGGTTTCTACCATACAGATTTGGACATGATACAGATGGTATGAGTTTGGATGAACCAAGTTTCTTTTCAAATTTTTATGGGATTTGAAAAGAAATAAGAGCAGGGAGGCGAGGTTCTCCGTTGTCGAGGTCAAATGTGATGAGTCGGGTATTGGCAGAGTCGACTGCTCCCAGGGTAGAAAGTAAGAACTTCCGCTAGGTGGAACAATTTTGAAGGACTTCTAAGACTAACATGGCAGCCAACGATTGTGCCAAGTCATCGACCAAACTGTAATTATGAGCTACCCTAGCTTGAGTATTGTGGACATTCCTGCGCAATGGGATGCGAGGAATACAAAGAGGGTTTTCAGTATTAGGGTGAGGAATTATGAGAGGGGTTCTAGTTGTGACTGGAATTAATTCTAAGGTGGTGGGAGAAGATTCAGGGGGTGTGCTATACTGACGACTAGACGTTTGCAGAAGGACTTCTTCCTCACTGGTAAGGAGGATAGTGCGATCAACAGAGGTGCCCATATTGGGATACTACCCCAACTGTGGTGGGGTAGGCTGCATGTTTTGTTGGGTATTTATCACCCCTTGGTGTGTGATGGGGCTTTGTAGTACAGTTGGGGGGGGTTGCTTCACATATGGTTGTGGGGCCTGCTGAGGTGCAGGCGGTGCTAAGGGATGTGGTCCATTCATAGAATCTTTCATCCGCTTAAAGTCAACGATTTGGGGGCAATGGTGAGTATAGTGACCAAACTCACTGCAAAGGGCACAAGGGAAGGTGGTCCTAACATTGTTGTTGTTCCTTCCTTGATGTTTGTTGTTGTTTCCCCCTTGGGGGTTTTGATTCCCCTGGTTTTGGTTGCCCCCAACATACTGGTTTTGCTGGGGTTGGTTCTGGTTTCCTCATGGTCCCAAATTATTATTGCTCTGATTTTTTCCTTTCTTTCTGGTATTTTTCGATTGATGGGGTGGATTTTCCGTGTTCATCTATTCAAAATTTTGATATTTCTGAATGGGAGAGGTTTGAAAAAAATTAACCCCAGCGTGTGGTGGTCCTTGTGGTGGAGCCATAGGATGTGGGGGGGCAGAAACTGGAAAGTATGGATTATGTTGAGGCGATGCTCCATAAGGTACATAGAAGGGCATAGTGCTTTCACTAGTGCTTAGGGTATAGGCCGAGGTAGAGGGAGTACCGACACTTGGTTGGATAGGTGGGTGGTTTAGGGGTGTCGACGAGGGTCCACTTATGGGTGGAGGCAGGGAAACAGGGTATGGTTGTTGATAATGGGGAGGAGGATAATAAGGGATTCCTCCATATGCTGATGAATATTGAGGTGTGCCATACATGGTTGATTGTTGAGGCGGTGGGTTATGGTGTGGAGTGTTACCAATCAATCTGTCTGCTGAGTGAGACATCTTAGGTTTGTCTTGGCCAAATGGCACGAGTATTGGAGCATCCGGGAGTACCGTGTATAGGTATCCAGATTGGGCATAGATGAGTTCAAACTGATGGTTCTTGCTAATGGCTTCTTCTTCAGTCTGGGGGAAGGTGGTGGCCACATATTTGGCAAGGAGGGAAACAAGTGATTTGAGGAACCAATTGAGACACTGTTGGGGGGTAGCATCAACTTTGCAAAGGCTACGTCACCGACACTATTCGTGGATGTGGTCGGCAATATGTGTAGAGGCAGTTTGTTTGAAATATGAGAGTAGTTCAAGGCCATTGTCATGACGAACGGGTAATTGAAAGAAGATAAAAAAATGCTTTGGCCAAGGATTCAAAAGTCGCGTGGGACCCAGATTTTTCTTCGACATTCCATTTGATGGATGGGCCAGTGAATGTATGTTGAAATAACCTCAATTAGATGGAATCATCCATGATGCTATTCAAAGAACACCATAGGTGAAATGTCATGATATGGTTGGTAGGATCATCTCTTGATTTTCCTTCAAACTTGGGGATGTCTGAAGGGAGTTTGGTAGGCATTGCAAGCCATGTGTAGTTGTGCAATATGGGATCATTGGTGATTTTAGTTAGATTCGGTATGTTGAGGGAAGCTAAATATGGCATATGGGGTGGTGGCATAGGATTAGTTTCGGCCATAGTGTGAGTGTTTTGAGTACCTGACCCTTGACGGGGACTAGGTAGGTTTGTACTTCCCTCTTGAGAGGAAGTTGGCCCCCCGCTTTCGTTTAAAGGAGAGTGAGTGGAAGGTGGACCTTGGGAATTGGATCCAAGTAAGGTGGAACCAAGAAAATTTGATCCCAAGACAGTGGCACTCACGTGAGTGTGAGAAGGTGGAGCCAATGAGTTGGCAAGACTAGGAATTCCCCCTATAATAGGAGGGAGATTTAGCAAGCGTATGGAATGATGGGGGTTTTGTGGGTCCCCTATGATGTCCAACTAGCTGAGTGAATGTGTGCGAATGGTGGTGAGAGAAATAAATAAACAAGAGCCTTTGCTGCAATTTTTGAACTTTACACGATATATATCCAAATCAAATGTAATCAGAAGGGCATCATACATAAAGTGTTTTGATAAAGAAGCATATATGTGGATAGGTGGATTTTTTCCATGTGGGGGAACAAAGAAAAAAAATGCCCGTGTCCTAAAAGATGTAACGTCCTTCCTCTCAAAATAGCACTGGACGTTCCAATAGCACTCGATAGTGAGGTCTGAAGCCACTGGAAGAGAAACTAGTGAAGTATGAAGCAATCAGTTATAATGAGGGGTAAAGGGGGCATATCCCAAAAGAACTGACGATATTTCCCAATAGCCACACAAAATCCGATCAAGGTGCAATTGAAGCCCACAATTGCCACCTGGGTAGATGTCCTAAAATTTGGTCACTAGGTACCTCGGTCAAAGTGCGACATTTATATTTTTGGCCTAGGAAATGGGTCACGGGCTGGATCTCGTCCAAGAGGTGGGTGCCTAAAGGGGGGATGCATAGAACAACTGGACCTCGGCCTTCAACTCTTAATGGGTATATCCCTGCCTTATGGTGTTAGGAACACTTGACTTGGAGGATTTAAAGTTCCCTATTTGACAACTTCTATTGTTTTGAAAATGTGAGAACTAGATAACGGGGAGTTATTTGGATGCCTATCCCCGAAATCCTACCTAGACTAAAAGATTTCTTTTGGCACCTCCCGTGGAGGAAAACTTAGTGAGTTTTTAGAAAATTTTTAGATGTGGTTGTTTGAGAGATTGGGGGTGTGAACCAATCTCATTGAAATTAAGTGGGAGTGGATAGTTTCGTCAAGAAAAGGGTGGGGTGTTTCATAATCCCTTTTGAGGAAACTTACTTCAACCTCCATGTTTTGAGATGAAAACTATGTGAGTGAGAAGTGACATTTGTGTGTGAATGAGTGAAAGTGTTCTTGGGCCGGTTATGGTACCTGTAGGTTAAATAAGTAAAAAGAAGAGCTAAAATAACCCAAATGGGGTAGGAAATTGATACCTTTCCTCAGTGGAGTCACCAATCTGTTGCGCCTCTTTTGTCACCTAAATGAGCAAAACAGAGATGCTTACAAGCTTATTTGGGTTAGCTAAGCAAGACAACAGTAAATGAAAGGGTTAGAAGAATAAACGTAAAAGAATAAGCTAATAATTAAACTAGGAAGGGAAAAAACAATTAAACTATTGTGCATAAGGACATAAGAATAAGAAACAAACAAGACTCATGTCACCAATGGAAATGATTATATTAGTGAAAAGAAAACACCAAAGAGAAAGGGGACTTTGGGTCTCTTCTTCCTCCAAGGGAGGGCTCTTGGACCCCCAAGATTGAACTCTTCTTACAACTTGAAAATGTGAAAGAAATGGTGAAATAATCCCAAGCTAACCCACTCAAAAGGTGATGTGGATTGCCCAAATGGAATGGTGCTAGTATGCTCTTGATGAGAAAAGAGGTTTCGCCAAGAGAATAGTAGTAACATAACCTTGCAAATAAATTCCTTGAAGATGTAGTGCACCCATGGATTTGTTTTATAGCACCACTTTGAGGTATTGTGCAACCAACTTTTAGTGTGAAAAGGGGTTGTTTAGGGCACCTTTAGTTCTTTGACCAGCCACCTAGCTGAATCCAGCCGATATTTGGATGTCAAATCGACTTGAAATATGAACCAGAAGTGGGTGGGAGGCCGACCAACATCATAAATGTGCCATTCTTAGGTGTGCATAGCTTTTAGCATCCACATTCGTGCATCATGTGCATGTGTGATTTTCCTACATTTCTTGATGGTGCATGTGCGTGTGCGCCCTGTATAGTCATAACACATCCTGATTTTATAACTGGTTGGATAGTTTTGGACCTTTTGGAAATTATTTTTTGGTAATTTTGGTCCATGGGTGAACTAATAGCTATTTGAAGATGCTGGATTCCTGTAACCATTTGTGGACGAAATTTCAATGATAACAACTAGGCTCCCTTTTCAGGGAACCCCACTAACGACGGAGCCTGTAGTACCCGAGGATGGGCAGTTGGTTGTCTTAGCCCGAAGATATTGTTTGGGGGAGATATTTATGTTGGGATCCATGGCTAGTATTGGGGTTATGGATGATATTGTACATTGTTGCGTGGCAATGATGATTGTGAGAGTCTATGGGTCTCTTGTGACTCATCAAATCAGTGGAGGTTAGCTGAGGATCATGGAGAGGGAACTGGCGGGCAAGCATATGTCCTGGGGATTGATGCTCCATGCCAAGATGGTAGGGTAGCTTGACAAGTGTTGTGTTTCTAATTCAGGGGAGTTTTCCTTTGGTTCTATCTTGGTGGCATGGTTTTTGGAGAGGGTACCAATGTTGCGCCCTAGAGTGATGTTTGGCGCAGCTGCTGTGTGAGAGCCATGACTTAGGCAATGGGCGACGATCCTGGTTCGTCATGGTGGTGGGGAGGGTGGCCACTATTTCACGGTTGAGGCTGCATAGGTTTGGTGTCATATGTCACAGATTATACTGCGGTATCCATATTTTGGGGTGGATGTCCAGGATGATCTGGAGATGGTGTTACCCCCAGGAGAGGTGTTTGACCACAGAGGTATGATGTGATATTTGATGGTTTTGATCTTTATATAGTATAACATTTTTGTTATGTATAGATGGATGAAGATGCTATCACTTTTTTTTTTTATGTGTAGATGTGGGACCTCGCAGGTGCGAGGTGGAGTTGGTTAGAGCACTGACTTGTCAGGGGCCGATGAGGCCTCTATGGGGAGAGCAGTGGGCATGAGAGTGATGATGGTGGGATGATGCTGGGGCGAGGCCCAATAATGATGAGAGAGAGTCTAGGTGACATCAATTTGATGACCCTGGTGTAGGGCCATCACATTCTCCTCCAGTAGAGGCTGGGGGAGAGTTCAAGGATGTCCGCTGTCGCTTGGAGGTAGTACTATAGGGAGTGCCTGAGGGCATGTGGTCATGGATCTTGGACGAGGGATTCCTAGAGCAGTGTGTGGGTGTTCTGGTGGCATGGAAAACCATGGTTGGGAGAGCGGATTGAGACTGCCTCCAAGACCTGAGGGACCCCTAGCTGGTGGGGCCCCTCCTCCAGAGAGAGGGATAAGTGGTGGAGCTCTAGAGGTGCCATGAGGGCCTCTGTATTTGTGTATTTTTTGTATCTATATAGGCTGATGAGCCCATTTTGTATATGGTGGTGTAGCACCGTTTTGTATCTATAGGGGTAAGGTGGTTTACGTACCTACAGATGTTATACCTGATATACTACTTTTTGTAAACACTGATGACACATTGACCAGTATATATATATATATATATATATATATATATATATATATATATATGGATATGAATTTTTGGGATCTTTGTGGTGTTCACTTGTGTTGATGTTTTTTAGTGTTTTTTGATGATGTCTAATCTATATGTTGTGATAGACTGTTGATGATTTATGTATGCATACTGGTGTCTTGATGTGATAAATGCCAATCTAACACTAGGTTAGCCATGTTATCTACTATTTGATTAAATTGTTTTGGAATATGTGTAAATGTGATGGAATCAAAATGTCAAGATAAAAGTCTAACTTGTAGGTATTTACGGAAGAGGCACGGATCACAGACATGGTACACATTATTGAGCTGGAGGACAACCAGTTGGGAATCTAGTAGAATGCTAAGGTGACGAATATGGCAATGGCTGGCCTCAGTGAGGAGGCCAATGACAACTGTGTACTCTACTTGGTTATTGGTTGCTAAACCCAAACATATGCCGCTGGAGTGGAGTAGTTCATGTGAGGGTGAATAGAGGGCCCAAGCGGCCGAAGTGAGATTTTGTGTCCAAAGGCTAGTTCTGTCGGCGTAACCAATATGGTAGGCCGATGGAGGAGGCATCTGTCAATAACATAAATGAGAGATTAGACATGAGGTATGGAAGAAAGAAGATTAAAAACTCTAAAAAATGTACAAAAAGAAAAAGCCTAGGGTAGAATGCCTATGCTCAGGCGTAAAATTTCTTTAAGTACAACCCGTTGACAGGTTCGTTGAGATGGTGGCCTTCGGGAGAGGCTAGAATGTATGCACCTTTAGTGAGGCAATGTTGAATGATGTAAGTTCCATGCCAAAGTGACCCAAATTTTCCATATCCGAGGGTATCGTGAGCGATATCGTAAGTAAGGATGAGGCTGTCTTCGTTGAATGAGTGAACTTTGACATGGTGATCAAAGGTGGCCTTTGACCATTTTTTGGCTGCCTCATTGTTCTGTAATGAAGATCGACGATCCTCATCCAGGGACTCTAAGTTCAGGAAACGTTGTTCTATTGGAGCAGTGTCGAGTAATAGCTCAATAGCGGTGCGTAAGGTGGGAATTTCACACTCGATAGGAAGAGTGGCCTCGACCCCATGGACTAGATGAAATGGTTTGAAACCAATGGTAGTTTTCACTGTCGTGCGATAATACCATAGCATGGAAAATAACATATGATGCTAATTGGTATTATGTTTGTTAATCGTGTGCTGCAACATGGTTTTGAGGACCTTGTTGACCACCTCTACCTGTCTGTTGGACCGAGGGTAGTATGGGGAGGCAAACTCATGGGAGAAGCCTAATTGAGAGGAGAGTTCGATAAAGATCTCATTCTCAAAGTGTTTCCCATGATCAGAGACTAGTTGTAGTGGTACTCCAAAACAGGAAATGACGTGGTTAAAGAAAAAACATGCTGCAGTGTCAGTAGTGTTGTTGAAGGTAGGCATGGCTTCAACCCACTTGGTGAAGTAATTGACTGCAATGACGATGTATTTGTGTCCATTTCTCGAGGGAGGGTTACAATTCATGAAGTCTATGCCCCATTTTCAAAAGGGGCCGATAGTAATGACCAGGTGTAGAAGAGCAGGTGGTTCTTGGGCTTTGTTGGCATAAAGCTAACATTTGTCACATCGCTTCATAGCGTGGATGCAATCGTGAAACAATGTAGGCCAAAAGTAACCAACGCGAATGATTTTTTGAGCGGTGGACATCCCTAAGAGGTGGCCCCCACAAGCACCACTGTGGTAGTCGTTCAAGACTCGATCGGCCTCGTCGATAGTCAAACATCAACAGAGTACAGTGTCAACCCCTTACCGATATAATATATCACCGATAAGTAGGTAGCGAGGATCTTCTTGATGAATATGTTGACGATCGTCTTGGGAGAGGTGGTTTCCGAATTTCTATGTTTGGAGGTAGACGAGAAGATCGTCGTACCAAGGGTCATCCGAGGGGATGTAAAAGAGATGTTCATCGAAGAAGTCAGTATTGACGGGGATATGGGTAGTATCGGAGGGAAATTCCATGATGAAATTAGTGAGGAAGAGGGATTTCTTGCTCTTGGGTGTTGAAAATTCAAGGTCATACTCTTGAAGGATGACGATCCATTGGGAAAATTTACCATTAATTTTTCGGCAACTGAGCAAGTATTGCATGGTGTTGGAATCTGCTACGACTTTGGTAGTTCAAAGCAAGATGTAATGGCACAATTTCTGGACTGCGAGGACAACTTCAAGGGCCAATTTCTCTTGGTGATTTTGTTTCAAGGGTGTCCCTGAAATATTTTTACTAATGTAGTAAATTACATGCTCACGATCATTGTCCCCTAGTTGGATGAGAACTCCTGCTACTGAGACGACTGAGGCCGAGATATAGAGGATCTAGTCACAGTTATAGTCAGGTGGAATAATTAATGGGGCATTGGAGAGGGCCTCTTTGAGATCATCAAAAGCGTTTTGGGCATGTTCTTCCCATTGGAATGGGATATCATGATGTAAGAGGTGAAGGAAACCATGTGCCTGAGTGGCATAATCAAGGACAAAGCGACATAAAAACTTAGCTTTTCCTTGTAGGCTCTGTAGTTGGTGTAAATTCTGTGGTGGGGGAATTTTTGTGATGGCTTAGACCTTGAGGGGGTAAACTGTAATGCCACGTTGGGAAACAATAAACCCAAGGAGGTGCCCAATAGTGATGTAGAACACTCACTTGAGGGTATTTAAGTGAATGTTGTACTGACGACACTGTTGGAAGATGATTCGTAAATCATTAATATGCTGAGTGCATTTTTTGGAGTGAGCGGTCAGATCGTCTAAGTAGGCGAGAATGATTTGAGCCAGATCATGAAAATTGTATGTCATGGCGCGTTGGAAAGTGGCTCCTGCGTTTTTGAGGTTGAAAGGCATGAAAAGATACGCAAAAGTGCCCCAGGGGGTAGTGAATGCAGTTTTGTACTGATCAACTGGGTGAATTTGAATTTGGTTGTATCCAGAGAAACCGTCCATGAAAGGCAGGGCCTTGTGACCGGCGCAATCATCGATAATTTGGTCGATAAAGGGCGTTGGAAAGTTGTGCTTGGGACAAGCGTGATTGAGATCGTGGAAGTCCATACAGATGCAGATAGTGCCCTATTTTTTGTTGACAAGGACGGGGTTGGAGACCCATGACGTATATGCGATGGGGTATATGAACCCTACAATGCGTAATTTGTCATTTTTGGCTTTGATGGCCGCAACTTTGAATGGGTGTAGCGGACGTTGTTTTTGACAGACAGGTGTGATATCAGGTCATGTGTCTATACGATGTTAGACAATAGAGAGATAAAGGCCAGACATCTCTATGTATAACCAGGAAAAAATTTCCCGGTGTTAGCGATATTTCTTGCTAGCGGGGGTAGGAAATCAAAGGGTGGGTTATAACCCACTTATCCAAGGTCTCGGGCAACATGCGTCCGTGGTAAACAGTAAGCAAGATCAGACGATCTTGATCAGCGCGCCCAGATCAACGGCGCACAGTGAATTCCGGACCCCCCTTGCCTTCCGACCTTTAAGCTGAGGGGGGGGGTCCGGAATCGGGGGCGCATCTCTCCAACGGCCCAGATGAGCGGGCCCGAATCAACGGCAGAAAAGGTCATTCCGGACCCCCCCC
>JASDQU010739307.1:16954-50287 GCA_032191745.1 Picea mariana | reverse complement strand
CTCTGTTACAATAATATCCAAGCTAGGGTTCTCATACCCTCGACTCCTATTTATACTAAAAAGAAGCATCTAGAGGAAGATCCTTCTAGAAGCGGAAGCTTCTATTAGATCTTCTTACATCCGCCTTATTCTATTTTATTGAAAGGTATTATTAATATTGACCTTTATTACATCTGAATACATTGATCTACCTATGTGCAGGTTAGGACCTTAACATATATGCCCCAATGGGAGAAAATATTTGGTTTCGACTGCGTATATGGGGTTTTGGCTAGGAGGTGCAAAGGATTTTTGTGAAGGAAAATGCGCTCTGTGGTGGAGCGCGTCCGAAGGGAAATTAGGTTTAGTTAACTCCTCAAGGATGTCATCGTCGCAGTGAAACAATAAAAAATATAGGGGATTGAGAGGAGTAACTTTGTTGACGGTTACCATGGGGTTGTTTTCTGGTGTTGGTGATGTAGAGGGGTTATCGCAAGGAGGTTGCGATGGTTCGCTCATCATAAACCAAATATCGATATATTGTGGGTTGAAAATGGTAGTTGGGCATAGAATTTCCATGGGGAAATGAATTGGAGAATTGGGGGGATTTGGGGGCAAATCCTCATAAAAATCATCTAGGAACCATGGGGGAGTAGGGAGTGCCTCAGGTTTCGGTGAAAATATATGAACCACATTAAGTGATGGGGTAGAGGTACTCATTGGTCCTATTGGGGGGGGGGTGTAGGGTTTTGAATGAGGGCTAGTTGGCGACACCTTTATTCAATGATCATAGGACATCGATATGTGAAATGATCACTTGATTCTCATAGAGAGAAAGGACATCTCATAAGTTCATTGACTGAGGTCGTGACATAATGGATGTCGATGACATGTGTTGGGGTGGGTTCTTACGGAAAGCTCTAGCGTACGGCTGTTAGTGTCTACCATAATTGAGGTAACACTAGACAATGGTGGGTATAATGGCCATATTCTGAACAGATGGCGCATGCAAATTTGGTTCACAGTCCTTTGCTACTTGTGTTCTAGGAGATAACGATAGTACTAGATGAAGCAACGAGCGGTGGTGGTGCTCGAGGGAGTTGAATTAGATTGTGTAGCTCAGGGAGAGATGGGAACTTGTTGGTGGAGTGTCCATCTTTATCGCATAGTGCGTAGGGAGGTTGGATATGTGGGGGAAGTGGAGCAGTGGGCTCTTTTTTCTTCCCTCTGCCCCCAATTGTAGCAGGGGTGCTAGTGAGTGGGAGTGTGGGTGGGATGGTGGGGGTAAGTATGGGAATATGCATCATGATTCCTTCTATTTGGGGAGGGAGGGATGGTTGAAGGACCATCTTAGGCAGATGTAGATACTAGACTGGGATTTCCAATAGCATATTAGGAAGGGTGAGCATTGCGGCTACCTGGAAAGCTTGTACGCCCAGTGGGGGGTAAAAGAAAGGGATTTGGGTAATGGCTTGGGGGACTGTTTCCCAAAATGGGATATGACCTTGGGGGAGGGGAAGATCAAGAATGGGTAGAGATGAACAAGTTCCAAGAGATTCCCGAGGGAGGAGTTCTATGACTAGTGGGACATCAGGGATGAAAGAGGCCTCGGTGGGAGGGAGAGTATCTTCAATTGTCGTTCCGTTGGTGGAGATGACACATATTTGTGCTGAGGGATGGATGAACGGTGGTGCTCTATGGTATGTCCCTAGCAAGGATGGGTCCTTAAAAATTTTGGAGCCCATCTTGATGAGTGGATAGGAATCCAGATTAGTGTGGACAAAAGGGAGGATGTTGTCGATGTTGGATGAAGGGTTAGGCTCATAATGTGATACCTAATCGATGGTGATGATCTTTCCATTATGGGGGAACATCATGGTTCAGAACACAGAAGAGGCAAATGCCTTCATAGAATACATGTAGCTACAACCAAAAAAAATATTGTAGTTGAGTGGGGCATCGATAACCTCAATGTCAATAAGAATGGTTTTTCCCTTGAGTTCGATGGGAACATTTTGAAAGAGCCCCTCGAGAGATGAGGGTCATCCGTTGTAAGCCCTCAGAGTAATGGCAGATGGTATTAGCTCTGGAGAGCCAAGTTTCTGCCAGACGGTTTTGGACATGATGCATGTGGATGCACCTTTGTCAATAATGCAACGATGGACTGTGATATTCTAGATTTTAATCGGTATTTGAAAAGTGACAAGAGTGGGGAGACGTGGTTCTCCACTATCGAGATCAAATGTGATGAGTCGAGTATTGGTAGGGTTGACTTCCCCCAGAGCGGAATTAATGACTTCCATTGAGTAGGATAGGTTTGAATAACTTCTAAGATTGACATGGCAACGGGGATTGTGCGAAGTCATCGACCAGACTATAATTGTGGGTTGCCCTAGCTTGAGGGTTGTGGACATTACTGTGCAATGGGATGTGAGGGATGCGAAGATGTGTTTCAGTATTAGGGCGCGAAATCATCAAATGTGGGCCAGTCATGACTGGGGTGGCATCCGAGGTAGTGGGAGTAGGGTCAGAGGGTGCACTATATTGACAACTGTGCGTTTGTAGAAGGACTTATTCCTCACTAGTGAGGAGGATAGTTTGATCTACAGAAGTGCCCGAGTTGTGATATGGTCCTGCCTGTGGTGGGGCAGGTTGCATCTCTTGTTGGGTGTTCATTACCCCTTGATGTGGTATGGGTTTTTGCAACACGAACAGGGGTGGATGATGCACATATTGTTGTGGGGCCTGCAAGGGGGTAGGTGGGGCTAGCGAAAATGGTCCATTACCAGATTATTTCATCCATTTGAAGTTCACAATTTGGGGGCAATGGTAAGTATAATGTCCATACTCACTGCAAAGGGCACAAGGTAAGTTTGTCTGAATATTGTTGTTGTTCTTCCCTTGGCATTTGTTTTTATTTCCCCCTTGGGGGTTTTGGTTCCCCTGGTTTTGGTTGCCCCCGATAGGTTGGTTCTGCTGGGGTTTGTTCTAGTTTCCTCCTGGTATGGGATTATTATTGTTTCAATTTTTTAATTTATTTCTATCATTGTTCGACTGATGGGATGGATTAGCCATATCTAGATGTTCAAAATTTTGATATTGCTAAATGAGAGAGGTTTGAACAAAATTAACCCCAACATGTGGTTGTCCTTGTGGTGAGGGAATGGGCTGGGGGGACCAAGGAATGGGAAGTATGGATTATTCTGTGGTAATAATGTGTAGGATACATAGGATGGCCTGGCGCTTTCACTAGTGCTTAGGGTGTAAGCAGAGGGAGAGGGGGTACCAGAACTAGGTTGGGTTGTGGGGTGTATTGTGTGTGTTGGAGGTGGTCCGTTGGTGGGTGGAGGAAAGGTCAAGGGGTATGGTTGTGGATAAGGGGGTCTGCCATATGCTGGTGGATATTGAGGTGTTCCATACATCGATGGTTGTTGGGGATGTGAATTATGGTGTGTAGTGGTACCAATCAATCCATCCGCTGAGTGAGACATCCCAGGTTTTTCCTGGCCAAATGGCACGGGTCTTGGGGCATCAGGTAGTACCATATACAAGTACCTTGACTGTGAGTAAATGAGTTCAAACTGTTGGGCCTTGCTAATGGATTCTTCTTCAGAATTGGGGAAGGTGGTGGCCACATCTTTGGCAAGGAGGGAAACAAGTGATTTGAGGAACCAATTGAGACATTGTCGTGGAGTAGCTTTAACTTTGCAGAGACTACGTTTCCGATAACATTCGTGAATTTGGTCAACGATGTGCATGGCAGAGGTTTGTTTAAATTCTAAGAGTAGTTCAAGGCCATTGTCATGATGAATTGGTATTTGAAAGAAGGTTAAGAATGCTTTTGACAAGGATTCAAAGTCACATGGGACCCAAAATTTTCTTCTACATACCACTTAGAAGAAGGGCCAGTGAGTGTATGTTGAAATAACCTTAATCAGATGGAATCGTCCGTGATGCTGTTTGAAGAGAACCATAAGTGAAAGGTCATGATATGGTTGGCGGGATTGTCTCCCTCTTTTCCTTCAAACTTGGGGTTGTCGGAAGGCATTTTGGTAGGCATTATAGGCCATGTGGGGTCGTGCAATATAGGATCATTGGCGAGTTTAGTCAGATCTAGTATGTTGAGGGAATCCAAGTATGGCATCTGAGGTGGTGGTGGAGGATTAGTTCTGACCATGGTGTGAGTTTTTTATATACCTGACCCTTGAGGGGGACTAGGTGGGTTTGTACTTCCCCCTTGAAAAGAAGTTGCCCCCTTGCTTCCATGTAAAGGAGAGTGTGGGGATGTTTGACCTTGGGAAGTGGACCCAAGCAAAGTGGAACCAAGCAAAGCTGATCCCAAGACAGTAGCACTCACATGGGTGTGGGAAAGTATGGCTGATGAGTTGGCAAGATTAGGAACTCCCCCTAGAATGGGAGGGAGATTTATCAAGTGTCTGGAATGATGAAGATTCTGTGGGTCACCTATGATGTCCGACTAGCAAAGTGGATGTGTGCAAACGGTGATGAGAGAAATTAATGAACAAGAGACTTTGTATAACTTAGACCTTCACAATATATCTCACAATTGTATGTAATCACAAGAACAACATACATAAATCAATTGATAAAGAAGCATACATGTGGATGGGTGGATTTTGTTTGCATGGGAGAACAAAGAAAACAAATGCTCGTGTCCTAAAATACGTAACATCCTTCCTCTCAAATAGCACTGGACCTTCCAATAGCGCTCGATAGTGGGGTTTGAATCCACCGGAAGAGAAAATAGTGAAGGATGAAGCAATTAGTTATAATGAGGTGTAGAGGGGACATATCTCAAAAGAGTTGGCAATATTTCCCAATAGCCACACAAAATCTGATCAAGGTGCAATTGCAACCCACAATTTCCACCTGGGTAGATTTCCTAAAATTTGGTCACTAGGTACCTCAATCAAAGTGTGACATTTAGATTTTTGGCCTAAGAAATGGGTCACGGTCTGGATCCCATCCAAGAGGTGGGTGCCTCAAGGGGGGACGAATAGAAAGACCAAACCTCAGCCTTCAACCCTTCATGGGTATCTCCCTGCCTTATGGTGTAGGAACACTTGACATGGAGGATTTAAGGTTCCCTATTTGGCAACTTCTATTGTTTGAAGATGTGAGAACCAGATAATAGAGATTTATTTGGATGCCTATCTTGAAAATCCTATCTAGACTAAAAAATTTATTTTGGCACCTCCTGTGGAGGAAAACTTAGTGAGTTTTTAGAAATTTTTTATATGTGGTTGTTTGAGAGATTGGGGGTGTGAGCCAATCTCGTTGAAATTAAGTGGGAGTGGATAGTTTTGTCAAGAAAAGGGTGGGGTGTTTCGGAATCCCTTTGGAGGAAACTTAATTCAACCTCCACGTTTCAAGATGAAAACTATATGAGTGAGTAGTGAATTTTGTGTGTGAACAAGTGAAAGTGTGCCAATATTTTTTAATAAATTAGGTGTCACCTTGCTTCATGTGGACTTCGCTTGGTCCTTACAAGTATTGATTACCTAATTAACTAAATGCCACTGGTACAACCTTGTGGAATTTAAAAGTCCCTAGGAAACTAGCATGTGGACTTGTGGGTCCCTACTATTCCTTTAACTCCCTAATGTGATTTAATCTAAGAAATCTTTGAAACTATCATAGATTGTGCATATGTGGGCATGTATGGGCCCATTACAAAACCTTTAAAATTCCCTAGTGATTTAATCTAAGAAAGTAAACTTCAATCACTATCCTATCTTTGTAGCATGTGCATGTATGGGCCCATTACAATCTTAAGATGTGTTTGAAAAATAAACTAAGAAGAGTCCCAAGGGGGCTGTTGTCCTCTCCTAAAGATTTTGTCTTTTTAAGGGAGATGAAATTTTTCCTCAATCTCTTTATGATTCTCAAGATCACTTTGGGGTGCGAGAGAAGAGCATACTCAACAATTGATATCCAATTTCTGGTCCCAATGAAAGTTTTATATGTGATGTAGAATGATTCCAACTTAAACTTTAATCAAAGCAAGCCATCCATGTGGCAACATGAAATAAAAAGAGGAAAAATATTGATTTTAACTCCCTAAGTGCCTATGTTTTGACTAATCCCTTTATATGGAGAGGGAATGTAAGTGTGGTGTAGATTACAATGTGCATGGAATCAATTTTAAGAAGGCCATGGACCCTCCACAAATCACAAAAAGTTTACAATGCATGCTTTTCTGCAGAGGTGCGCAGGTCTCAGAATAGACAGAAGCGTTGTGAGCACCAATGCGCGAACTGAAAGTGATTTATGGGTGCAGGTGCATAGATGGCGCTAAGAAATACAGTGGTTTTGGCGCACGTGCGCTGAAGACGTGCCTATGAGTAAAAAAACCCACGCACATCTGTTACATGGCCGTGAAGAAAATTCTGGATGAAATTCTCTCAGATCAGCTTTGAACTTGGCTTTTTGCAGGTCGACTTGGGCCGATTATGGTCCCTGCAAGTTAAAGAAACAAAAATAAGAGCTAAAATAACCCAAATGGGGTAGGAAATTGATACCTTTCCCCAGTGGAGTTGCCAATATCTTGCACCTCTTTTGTCACCTAAATGAGCAAAATAAGGGTGCTTACGAGCCCACTAGGGTTAGCTAGGAAAGACAATAGTAGAGGAAATAGTTAGAAGGATAAAGCATAAAGGATAAACAAATAATTAAACTAATAACAATAAAATAAATTAAACTAGAGTGCATAAGGAAATTAGAACAAGAAATAAACAAGACTCATGCCACTAATGGAAAGGATTTTATTAGTGGAAATAAAACACCAAAGAGAAAGGGAGACTTTGGGTCCCCTCTTCCTCTAAGGGAGGGCTCTTGGATCCCCAAATATTGAGCTCTTCTTACAAGTAAGAAACTAAAATGAAATGGTGATGAGAATACAAAGCACATTCAATCTAGAGGTGATATGAATGGCTAGGTGAAATGGTGCTAGCATTCTCTTGATGAGGAAAAAGGATCCTCCAAGAGAATATCAACAACATAACAATACAAATGAATTCCTTGAAAATATAGTGCACCCATGGCTTCCTTTTATAGCATAGCTTTGAGGTATTATGCAACCAATTCTTAGTGTGAATAAGGGGCCCTTTAGGTCTTTGACCAGCCCCCCAGTCGGATTTAGCCGATATTTGGATGTCAAATCAACTTGGAAGCTAAACCAAAAGTGGGTGGAAGGCTGAACAATATCATAAATGCGTCGTTTTGAGGTGTGCGTGGATTTTTGCATCCACAGTCGCGCATCGGGCACATGTGCACTTTTTCGACGTTATCTGACTATCACACGTGTGTGCACGCCTTGTGTATTTTTAGCGCATGATGATTTTATTGCTGGTTGTATAGTTTTGGACCTTTTGAAGATGCATTTTTGGTCCATGAGTGAACTAATGCATGTTTTGAAGATGCTGGATTCTTGAAACCATTTGTAGATGAAATTTCAGTGATAACAAGGTGTAACATCTTTTCGAGTAGAGCCCATTTCTAGGCTCGACCAACATATTCCCTTCAAGGTTTGAAGATAGAGAACAATGTATCCATACCAGGTGTTGGACGACGAGACAAGAAAAATGTGTTCGTTCGCAAACAAATCAACATGGATATCATCCTCATCTAATCTTGGAAAATCAAATATTAACTCTACAAAGACCAGTGATTTCTTGGATTTCGCAGAAGTGAAATCAAGATCAAACTCTTGTAAAATGACAATCCATTTATTATATTTTCCCCCTATGATATGCCTGGTAAGGACGTATTGAAATGGATTGACATCAACAACTATAGTAGTCTTGAAAAGTAATATATAATGACACAAATGTTGGACTACGTGAATGGCAGCCAAATATAGCTTTTCAACGTGAGAATAATTAAGTCTAGGACCAACTAAGTTTCGACTAAGATAGTAGATGACGTGCTCGTGAAGATCATCATCCTCTTGAACTAGAACCATAGAAATCGTCTCTTCATATGGGGTGATATAAAGCAAGTAGTCCATACTATAGTTAGGAGACTTCAGTAGAGGCACCGATACCAAGGATTTCTTCAAAACATCGAAGGACTCCTGGGCTCACTCATCCTAGATAAAAGGGGTGTCCTTATTCAAATAACACATGAAACCTTGAGTGATATTGACATAATTCACTATAAACCGACGAAGAAAGTTATCTTTCCCCTGCAAAACTTGAATTTGTCTAATCATGCGCGAGGGAAGAAATAAAAATATTGCCTCAACATTTAGTGGATCTACCATGATCCCAGTCTGAGAAACTAGAAATCCAAAAATACGACCAGACTTAACGCAAAAGATGCACTTGTGAGGGTTCAACCGGATTCTATAGTAATGGCATTTTAAAAAACAAGCTGAAGGTGCATAGCATGATCCGATCTCTTGCGAGGGTGAGCAACAATATCATCAAGGTAAGCTTTGACTATGTGCTAAAGATCATGAAAAGAGAAATTCATGGCATGTTAGAAGGTTGCTCCAACGTTTTTAAGGTTGAAAGACATTTTCTAGTATGCAAAAGTTCCCCAAGGAAAAATCAATTCCGTCTTGTGTTGATCCTCGGGTTTAATTTTAATTTGGTTATATCCTAAAAATTCAACCATAAAAGAAAATACTTCGCTTCCCACACACTCGTTGAGAATATGATCGATGAAAGTTGTCGAGAAGTTGTCTTTAGGATATGCCTTATTTAGGTCATGAAAGTCCATACATACATGAATAGTTCCTTGCTTCTTATTCACATGAACATGATTGGATACCCATTCAGTCAAGGGAACTGGGTAGATGAAGCCAACATTAAGTAGCTTCTCCACCTATGCCTTAATAGCAGGGGAATTCTAGGGATTAACAAATCTAAGACATTGTTGAACAGGTTTAGCATCTAGATAAGTTCTAATGTCATGTTCAGAAATATGAGGGTTGATTCATGGAATCTCTTCATATGACCAAGAAAGTACATCTCAGAATTCCTTGAAGAGTTTAGTGTATATCAAGATTTCTTCTGGTGAACAATCCACACCAATATTTACGTTTTCAACCTTGCTAGGGGTACGAGAGATATCGATCGTGACGGTAGGAGAAATACTTTCCATATTTCCTTTGGAATAAATGTCATGTGTATCAAGCGAAACTACGACGTGACTGACTATCTCACTCAAAGTAGATTGAAAGTCATCTTGTTCGATTCTTTCAATCTCTGGGAGAAAATAAGAGCGATGATGCATATCATACCAAGGTTTGTTAGAACCATTCATGGCTTTGATGATAGCTTCGTCTGAAGGCAAAGTCTCATCGAGGCAGTCACGTGAACAAGACAATAAAGTTGCCCACATGGGCCTAAGAATGGGATCCTCCTCATCCGTCGGAAAGGTAATAGGATCGAGATTGGTGGAAGAGTCAAGAACATCTTGATAAGAAATCTCAGTTGCCGATAGTAGCATGGCCATTCCAACATGCAACTAACCTTCACAAGATGAAGTCAGGGAAGGTAGGGTCCACGGATCACTAAAATAGGAAGTGCGGAAAGGAATGGAACTCCATGTCAAGAAGGTCCTAGTGGAAATGGAATAAATGTGGTGGCTCGGTGTCGTGAAGTCGAAAGTACCCATAAGGGAAGAATACATTCCGACATCGATATTCTCAGTTGCTAGATGAGAATTGTCAATCACAATGATCGACGGTCCAATAGATGCATTAGGACTAGAGTACACAAAGGATAACTGGTCGATCATCACGATCTTCCCTTGATGAGGAAAATAAAGAGTACAGAAGACAGACAATATGATGATGACCATAACATAGGTCCAATTGCGTCCTAGTAATAGGTTATAATCAAGAGGCACATCAACTACATCTACTTCCACCTCTACTGTCTTCCCACCTAAATGGATCGGAAAGGTAGGAAGAATACCATGAGGGCGGAAGGAATGACCATCAAAAGTAGTCAACATGTTCGATGACTTGGAAAGAGTTGAAGAACCGAGATCTTTCCAAAAGATCAGGGAAATCACACACGTAGCAACGCCTTCATCAACAACCACACATTTGATGGTATACTTTGAGTACTTCACATGGATTTGGAAATCCACATGGTAAGGCAAGCGAGGCTTCACATCTATGACGTCAAACTTGATAACTTTTGAGCCATTGGGTTCTAGAGCCCCTAAATCAGATAGTAAGGCATTCCTCTGTGAAGGACATGTCTGGAGTACCTCTAAAGCCAACATCGCACAAGGGGTTTGACCCAGGTCCTCAAAAATAGATTAATTCCTGGCAGCTCTAGCATTTAGATTGTGGGTAGAGTGCTTGAGTACTCCTTTTAGAATACAAGGTAGTGGCTATGGTTTTTCAATCTATAAATTCGTCTCCCGGGAAGGAGGAGGAGATTCTAGACTAGGAATAGCTTGTGAAGAGATGTAATCTTGAGATCGGGTGGCCACATGAACTTTCACATCGACCATATTGATACACAAATGGTCGACATCTTGCAACAGAGTGTTTTGACTCCCACCAACTACATTTCTAGCATTTGAGTAGCTCGAGGCCATGTGCTAGTTATGTGGAAATGGATTCGTCAGCACGATGGACGGTAGAGATAATAGCCTCGCAGCTTCCACAATTTTGGGGCATAAATGGGTAAGTTGATCATCTATGAAAAGATTATAGGGAAAATTCACCTTACATCTTTCTCATTTTCCCTCTCCATCATTATTATTTGTTTTCTCATTTTTACCATTTTCCTTGGGTTTATTACAATTTTTCCCACCCTTATGATTATTACGTCGTTTCTTCTTATTCCTTCCTAGTTGCTGGTTACCATTTGGGTTGACCGACGATTGCACAGAATGTACATCCATCAACTGAGTGGGGTTGGAAGAAATAGATGAAGTTATCCCTCTTGCAGACTAGTTTAAAGACAACTCTTTCAAATGGATTATCACCGAGTCTGCGGACTTTACATTGGCGGTACCTATAATGCCATTAGCATGAGGTCTGGGATTTTGTCTAGGGTCATAATTTAACTGCGGTGCATCCGAAAGAATGTGGTATAACATCCCAGACTGAGCATATATGAGATCTAACTGCTGGGCTTTAAAGATCGTTTCTTCCTCAGTGGTAACCCCGACTGTTGCAACATCCTTCGAGACAGGAGGGTGCAAAGACTTAAGGAACCATTCTAAAAGAAAGGCCCAGGATATAGGAGTCTTAATCAACCTCTTCCATCTATGCCACTCTTGGAAATGATCCAAGATATGAGTGGCTGTGTCCTGATGTAAATTCGATAGAAGTTCTAGGCCAACATTGTAACGAATCGACAATTGGAAGTGGTTAAGGAAGACTAATACCATCTGAATAAAGGTCCCATATTCCCTCCTATGTAGCTTGATATACCATTTCACAGCAACCCCAATGAGGGTGCATTGAAATAATATTAATCGAGTAGAATCATCATTAAGGGAATTCGAGGAGCACCAAAGGTGAAAGGTAGTAATGTGATCACCAAGATCCTCTCCATTATTACCTTCAAACTTCAGAATGTTTGAAGGAAACTTGGTGGGGATGGGGGGCCATGTAGGATCATGATTCACAGGGCCATTCATTAACTTAGACAATTCTGGCAAATTAAGCGTGGCTAGAAAAGGGAGACGAGGTTTCAACATTTGACCCAAGCTTCCGGGAAAGACTGTGCTTGAGGAAATACGATCCATCCAGGATTCTAGTAAGAACCATGGCCCTGTCAGGGATTATAAGGCCCTCCTCCAGGATGATTCATAAAAGGTTGTTTGGGCATCATTCCAGTAGGAATGTTCTATTGGAGGTTATAAAAATTTCCCCCATCCGGAGTGGATCCAGGTTGGGGGTTATAAAAATTTCCCCCATCCAGAGTGGATCTGGGTTGGGGGTTGCCTAAAGCATGAAAATGACCTCCTCAGGGTGGGAATCCATAGGATAGAGGTGGATTATTTATTCCAAACGTATTGGTCAGAATCGACACTGAGGAGGTAGGGTGTCGGATGGAACTTGAGCTGAAGCTTGTCCGCCAGGTTGGTTGTTCCACCCAGAAGTAGGAGGATTAGACCCAGGGTTAAAAGCATGAATACCTCCCATATTAGGATTCATTTGAGGGATTTGAGACCCACCAAATGAAAATGGAGTATAAGGAGGTGTAGTTCCCCCAAGCCCAATGCTAGGAGTAGTGCCGACAACTGGGATGGCACTCGGAAGCTACAAAATAAAGTTTGACATACCATAGGAAAAATAACTAGAGTCCATAGGGATGGACTATAAATTATAGCCCGGTGAGTGACCAAGAAATCCAAAAGGGTTTGAGGCAAGATATTGATCATTCACTATAGGTCGGGCCATAGTAATGATAGGTACCTACGACACTAAAACCATTGTGGTTGTAGGAGTTGAAGGGGTGCCATTAACTATAGTGGGTGTGGCAGTAGAAGGGCTCCCAGTGTTTTGAAGACTAGGTTCAGTACTCATCCTTGTAGAATCACAAGTCTGAACATTGGATATGTGTGTACCATGCCTAATAACTCTATGCCTTTGACTTGAAATCTGGTGGTAACTGTAACAAGAGATAGGATCGGAGGGGAGGCTGGTCTGACTCCACGATGACTTAAGACTCTAAATATAAAAAATATATCCTAAGGCTGACTAGTGATCAAATAACACACCAAAAATCAAACGAACAATATGCATACAAACAGGTTGAAGTGGATGAGATTGGCCTCCCTCCCTAAAAAAGATATGTCTCTCCCAAGAGGGTCCTGAGACTCCCTTCTAAAGATCGAAGGTAAGAAAATCAGTTATAAGGGCCCTTGTGGGCTTAACAACCAGTCGGTCAGATCCCTTAGAGAGGTAATCCTCCATAAAGGCTATTTGTTGCCTGACCCTTATCTGACCCAGGGTACCTACAGAATAACCCATGCAAGTAACCTATGAGACACCTAAGTTAAGAAACTAATAAACCACTGCATAACCGATGCACAAGCAAGCAGTCGTAAGTCAAGTCCACTGTATGGGCAGGGTAACAAATCCTGAAACCTTGAAAGTATAGCCTCTCATGGAGGTAAAGGCACTAGCAAGATCCCCATATAAGAATATATCCCTAGAAATATCTCCGACGCTAAGAAGGTATCAGGGGGATATCCCTTCAACCAACCTCACGTGACCTCGTGATTAACTCTGGTGTGAGAGGAGCTTCCTGATCTTACCAATTATACAATGGATTTATCCACTCCTTTTCTTAGACATATATGTTGATTTAATTTCCTTGGATAAGTTTACTCACAAAATCCAATTCCAAGGCACTAAATCCTAAGCTAGTATGTGAACCCTAGAAAATAAAATTGTGACTAATCAATTTTAAATTATAGCGTTAATTTTAGTGGTCGTGATTACTAAAAAATGTATGTAGTGAAACTCATGGTGTTATGAATATACAAGAAAAGTAAACATGAAAGTAATGAAAAGTCCCAACTTCAACTTTCAATGAATGATATGCTTCTAATAACAAGTGCAATTTTCAATTTCAAATCTGCAATTCTGATGTAAAAATGCAATCTTTCATTATATGCACTAAGCTAATGACTAGGACTCAAAAGACAAAAATGCCAAGCAATGCAAAATGCCTTTTTTTTGTATTTTCAATATAATAAAGTGAAAATGCATGGACTATAAATCAAGCAGGATACCAAGCAACAAATCACCCAGCCCAATGTACAAGGACAATCAAAATGAAAATCTGATGAGAAAGACTCTGATCATAAATTCAACCAAAAATAGGTTTCCTGTCATCCCACAAGCACTTAACAGACACTATAAAGACCCAAGAAGGCTCAACAAACATCAAATCCCACCCAACAACCACTAGACCAAGAAAACAAGAAAGAAAAGCTAATGTATGTAACTATTTAGGCAAACAGAGTGTATCTACGCAACTTGCAGAGGGACAACCTGCGTATATATGCGACTACCAGGGAAAAAAACACATATATGTTTCAAAAACAAGGCCAGGAAAAGGGAGAAGGCTGAAAACTCAAACCCAGAGTGAACAAAGGTTGTCAAGAAATGATACAACAAGAAACACCATAAGAATGAGAGCAATCTAAGCAGAAAAGTACTCCAAACCCTAAGAAAGAAGATTCAATCCCTAGTACGGTCACCAATTCTGTTACGAGGAAAATCTCTCTATGGATAGGGTAAACCAAAACAGACGGAAATGACTGCATAAATCAACTCTATCCCAAAAACATGCTATATAAACCAATATGAAAGCGAGATAAGAAAGAGGCCTACCTCGTCCAAATGTTCGATGAAGTCCACTGTTGAGCACATTGAACCAAAGCTATATACCTGCAGCTAGTTCTCAACAACCAAGAAAAGCAAGCATATGGTGATAATATAAAAGGTTAGCACATTATATAGCACAATCCATTAATATACATAACAAATACACCCATGGATAATAACTCAAATATTTGCAAGATATCAATTGGACGGGAAATAAGTATTTCTATTAATAAATGATCAACAGAAGTGGAAATATTACAGACTTCTGTGTCAGCACTGTTCAGAATTAAGAAACTAAGTTCCTTCCAGCTGGGCCTCCACCACTTCAATCATCCACCAAAGGCAAGCTCATTAGAGAGAAACAATGAAGTTCTCAATCAATAAGGGAAGAGCTTGGGGGATGAACACTGTGTTCAGACTTAAAGGACAAAGGGATGCAAACTCAATATGAAGTAAATAATTTCTCCAGAGTAACTTTGCTCTCAAAGTTGAATTCTTTCTCCTTCTTCCATAGCTCGAAATTGGTCCATTTATAGCCTTCAAAATGGAATTGAAGGGCTGATTCAAAATTTTTCCAGTATATGGAAGGCCAAGGATCATAGATCTCTTGTCATGACATGGAAACCCAACATTAATTTTCATTTTCTAGCACAAATCCCGATGTACGTGGGTTGTAGTGGAGTGGCCCGCGTATACACATGTTGTATAGTAGGCAAGATGTGTACATGTGGAAAACTATGTATTTTTGGCTCTGGATTTTACAAACAGGGATGATAAGTCTGCATGGGGAAATGGAAAAAGGCCTTATGTGCAAGATTTCATAGGGTGAGGCAAATCTTGCTATAACACCAACATGTAGCTTTTCATTCTTATTTTCCAGATAGCATAATCATATCCTTTAAACAATGGTGCTTTTATGGAAGACATTCCCTCTTACTGATCCATTTCTTTTAGGATCTGCCTTCCAGTGTTTACACTATGCCAAAGGCACCTTGCTTTGATACCAATTGTTGGAAATACTGAGAGGGGGAGGGTGATTCAATATTACCTTTTTAAACAATTAGTAATTACTTTTTTATTTTAATTATCATAATAGATCATCAATGGACTTGTATTTAAAAAATCAATTATATAAATCAAGAATTACAACGTTTGTAAATAATAATTTGTGATTGTGAAGGACACCAATCCTCTTTAGAGCACCAACTCTTAGAGACATAAATCCCCTTCTTTAGAGCACCAACCCTAAGAATCACCAACTCCCTTATTTTAGGGCACCAACCCTATGAAGCACCAACTCCCTTATTTTAGGGCACCAACCCTAGGAAGCACCAACTCCCTTGTTTTAGGACACCAACCCTAGGAAGCACAAACTCCCTTGTTTTCACACTTTTCTTAGTAAATGATATGAATCCTTCCTTGCTCCTCCCTTCCACCCTCACTACATAATTATCTTCAACTTTCCTTCTTGGACTGTGTTTCTTCTTTTGATCTTTTGATCTAGACTGCAAAGACACTTTCTTCTCACCATTCTTTCTTGTTTATATAGTCTTCCAACTGGTGTGAATTTGAAGCATTGTGTTTCTTTGTTTGAACAATTGCACCCTTTCATTTAAATTAAAAATATTGAATTCTATTATTATTATTATTATTATTATTATTATTATTATTATTATTAATAGTTTAAAGACTTCAAATCCCTTGCAAATTGTTCAACATTTTAATTCTTCACTAATTATTTTCTTGTTTTGGATTTGAATATCTGTAGACAGACAATTCCTTCAAACCATTCTTTTCTTTATGACCACAGGCTCAAACCACATGCTTACCTTCTAATTATTGTTCTTAATTCTAGTGTTATGCCTTTGTTACCTCAAGCACTCACATGACCAACAACATGACCTTGTCATCCATGCTTCGACCCTTCAATTTTTTTTCTCTTTTACCAAACTCTTGTTATCACCAAAGAGATATCTTCTGGAGTGGTTACATTTCATGCTGGCTAATCCAATGGCTAGCATTACTCTTGAAGTTCTCAGATCGATGGTCTGGTCTAATCCTTGTGTAATTTGCACTGCGATGAGATCTTATCCGTTGATCTCTTTCTCTTTGATCTTGATCTGATGGTGTGGAGTTAACCTCTTGTTGAATGGATGATTCTTTCTTATCTTGAGGCTAAATCAAAATCGATGATCATGACTTAATCAGAAGTTGAGATGAACAATTCTCATTCACTCTGGGACTTAGATGATTTGTGACTCTTGGACTCTGGGTTACTAGAATTCTAGAGTAGGAAAATTCCTCTAGAGGTTTACCTACCGAATAAGTCATAATGTTACGTTGACCACTTTTTTTCAGTTAACTCTTCATGCTTACTCTATTCTTCCACTATGCTTGATTGAAGATTGTCATATCTCCTGAATGTAACAAGATTTCCTCACAGTTATGAGGGTGTTCTCCAGTTGATCTGTTGGGAATTTAATCCCAATAACACTTCCTTAAGGTACTCATTTTCCTAAGATTTCCTTCGACCTTTCCAAAGGTATTAACGCCGCATTCTATGATATCATACAACTTAATACACTACCCCTCCTGAGATTTAGGTTTATACTGGATTCCTTTGCACCTTGTGCTACGTCTTCTATGCAACCTACTACATTATCTCTCCTGAGATTTAGGATCTCAAAGACATATAATGACAATATCATATTGATCTTCTTGACATCAATGCCAACACCATAATACCATATACAACATTGATCATATTGGCCTTCTTTGACATAAATGCCAACAACATAACACCATGATCAATATTCTCCCCCTTTGGCATTGATGGAAACAAAGTAAAACCCCTTTTTCAATCTTAACTGGATTTTACTGATTAGAGACCCCACATTCCTATTGGACACACCTACCACACTTAGAGGGGGGGGGGGTGTGAATGAGTGTGGGGCTCTTTTTCCCAAAAATTCCCTCTTGCACAAAAATTCATCAATTAGCATTCAACATTTATTCATTACCCATTGTTGTCATTTATAACCAGTTATATGTGACCACATATCAACAACATATATCAGCAATATATCATCAACAAGTCATCACCACAATGAACACAAAGAACACAAGATGTATGTACAATTTTCTTTTTATTACGGACTACAATCCTTAGGGTTTATCAGCAACAAATGAATAGAGTACAACTCTACAAGAGCACTAGATCTATATGCAAGACTCAGCTTGCATTCTCAGCACCAACTAAGATGAGGAAACAATCCTCAACATATATCAATCTGTACCATAAACAAGAGCATCAACCATGCACCAACCTGTGCCAAACAACCTGTAATCAACCTGTACCATAAACAAGTGAATCCAACCATGTACCAAGTATATACAAATCATGTGTCAAATACTCATCAACAATGGCTCATCAATATGTACCAATATCATCAACTATACACCTCATGTATGTGCCAACTCATCAACTGCTTGTCTCAACCATGACTAGTTTTGGATTAGTCAACAACCCTAACTTGAAATAATCATAACTTTGTACCTGTACTAAATAAAGATATGAAACTGATACACAATGTTCTTCAATGTGTTTTATGCAATTCCTCCAAGTGGCACTACTTGTAACCTCTCAGAAAAGGAGTTATAGCAAAAATGGCATACCTTGCTGAATTCTGGATTATTCTAGAGAGCGAACTTGTAGAGAGTGCCCCGCAAAACATATTTGATGAATAGATATGAAACTATTATAGAGAATACTAAAAATAGTAATATAACCAACACAATTAGTCTCACTGAATTTGTATCTATTATGAATAAGTTATGACATTTTTACCCGAAACACCTGATTTTGACTAGTTTCAGGACTAGCCATAAACCCTATTTTCCACGGAGTGTAACTCCCAAAATACAATGACCCACAAGCTGAATTTTTAACCATAGATACTTGGCTATGTTTTCTCACTTGCATAGAAATTTCAGGATCTGAATCATTATAGAAAAAAAAGTTATAGCGAAAATGGTGAGATGACCTGTAAATAACATACCTTAGAAAGCACCATCAAAAGAATTTATCCTTCCTTGCATTTCAGCCTTCTTTTCTTCACTTTCCTCAGAATTTCAGCTTAGATATCCTTGGTTACCTCAGTCACCTATATATCTTCAATATCCTCAAGTGTTCCACTCCAAAAATTCTCAAGAAGCTCTCACAAGAAGCTCTCCATCAATACTCTAAAATATATTCCCACAAGAAGCTCTCCATTGATCCACAAAAAGGATGATCTACAAGAGACCATTGCTATCTTATTTATAGTTTCATCCTTTAGGCCACTTAACCCATTTTTAGGTCACTTAACCCATTTCTAGGTCACTTAACCTATTTTCTTTATTTTAGGGTTAACCACTTTCCATAAATAGAAAGTTCTCCAATACTTTAACATTTAAATATTCATTCTTGATTTTGTCACCTTACTTTATCATTTCTTGATTTTGTCACTTCTCTTGATTATTTAAATAATCCACCTTGAATTTGTCACTTTAATTTATCATTTAAATAATATTAATCCATTTCTAGGTCACTTAACCTATTTTCCTTATTTTTAGGGTTAACCACTTTCCATAAATATTCCTTCTTGATTTTGTCACCTTACTTTATCATTTCTTGATTTTTTCACTTCTCTTGATTATTTAAATAATCCACCTTGAATAAATAATATTAACCCATTTCTAGGTCACTTAACCTATTTTCCTTATTTTTAGGGTTAACCACTTTCCATAAATATTCCTTCTTGATTTTGTCACCTTATTTTATCATTTCTTCTTTTAGGTCACTTTGACTTCTTTGAATTTGGGGGCTTCAAGCCTTCATGTGGGGGTCCTTCATCTTCGTAAGGCCATAAATCGCAAACCATGATGAGTTATGTGACATTCCACATACCACCAGAAATGGCATGACAAGCACTATCCATCTAGGATAGTTTCACCAACAATTTCCTTGATCTTCATCTCGTTATTCCTCATACAAGCATGGTTCCTCTAACCTTTCTTCTAGGATAACTCAATCCATAATGCATATTCCCATGAGGGATTTCACCATAAGGGGACCACTTTGGAGTTCATCCGTTTGTACACCTTATCAATCATGATAAGACAATAATGAGAGCATGGGTCCTCCAACCATTATTCTAGGATAACTCAATCCACAAAGCGTCTTCCCGTGAGGGATTTTGCCATAGGGGGACCACTTTGGAGTTCATCCATTTGTGCACCTTATCAATCATGATAAGACAATAATGAGTCATCTATACATTTTTCCAACAATGCATCATATACCAATGGAACCACATCGATCCATTTTCATCATGTATCAATGACAACTCATTGATCCATCTTCATATATGCATTCTCATCAAGGACAATACATATTATATTACATAAATCATCATTCAATCAATCCTTTGACATCAATAAATCACTTGACATCAATCAATCAAACCATTGGCATAAATGACAACATGATCCAACAATTCCATGTAGATTGGATTCGAGAGTTCGACTAGAGGTGATAGATGAACTATGTCGTGTCATGACTAGTCATGTAGTGGTACCTGTACCCCCTAGAGACATATTATAGGTAGAGGCACTCTTTAATACATAGATGAATTTTCCTCATGACATGACAATGTTGATGCATCATATTGTTGGTGCATTTAACCTCATCGATATGTTGAGGGATGTTGCTTGTGATCACACTACATATATCTCATCAGTAGAGCCATCCACATCCTCTAATCAACCACATGATCCTCCTTCTCCTCCTCCTGATTCTCCTCCACACGAGTCAACTACAACATCTATCGATTTCCCATCCACGTATAATCTTCCTCCTCCTCCTCCTCTTATTTCCCCTCCACATGTGTCTAAACCTATATCCATGTTTGATCCTCCTTCTCCCCCTCTTCTTTTGCTTGTGTCACCATCCATTGATCATTGTCTTTCTCCTAGTCCACATGTGTCATCATCCACCAATCCCCCTCTTCCTTCATGTTGGATGCAGGTCGAGTAAGGAAGAAAGGCTATTTTTGGAGGAGAAGCATGCAAGGAGGAAACGACAGCTGGAAGGAAAAGAAGCACGTGTAACAGAAGTAGATGAGGTGCACATGCAAGGAATACATAATGATGCTAGGGTTAGGGTTTTTTTAATTCATTGTAATGGCTGGTGATCCAAGGATATAAATAAGTAGTACTTAGACGATAGAGAAACCGAGAGAGTGAGACACAAACAGACAGATAGAGAGAGTTGTAAAGAATGTATGAGTCATTAAGCTGGGGAGCTAGGGGAATAGTGAACAACTTGATCGTGAGGGTTAGATCGTAGGCTGAGAATCTTGGTGTGATCTAGTTAGCCTCGTAGGGATCGAGAAACCTTTGGAAAAGGGGGAGAACTAAGATTGTAACCATGCACGACGTGAAATATTTCTGAACTATAATAAAAACTTGAGAGCCATATCTTTGTGGACATAGCTGAGGTGGGGGTGAACTATGGTAACACTATGTTATGTGAATGAATGAATGCATCTTTATGTTTGATTAATTAATGAATGTTAGATGAATGAAGTACTAAGTAGATCTGGTATTCCACATGCATGCATAGAATGAATGTTATAACTAGATGTTAGATTGAATGAATAAAGATTACATAACATAACCACAAATCTCCGCTCAGTCTCAGGTTGCAAACACCTGGATATTGCAACCACCCATAGAGCTATCTCGAGTGAGACTGTGCAATACACTCCGTGTGTTGCATTTCCTTCTGGTTTACCAGAGGGGCCGATAGTTTTAAAGAGATTTTGTTGGGAAGCTTATTAAATATGAACTAGGGTCAATCTATGATGGTAAAAGTAGAATCAGAATAAACCCTAAAGAATCCCTAGACCAATAGAAGAGTAGTAACAACCAACACTTCACATGTCTCACAAGATTTTGATGCTTTGGATACTATGATCACATTGGGTACTATTGATGCACATGTTCATGATATTGATATAAAGACACTTGATAGTGCACTTATGCTATAATTTGTTTATGATATAGTTGCTCTTGATAGAGGATCTACCTTTGGTAGCAGAGACACTGATGCATCTGGATCTAGTGGTGGACCTAGCTAATAGTGGTACTGATTGACATTAATATTGTTTGTTTTATATTTGATTGGAGATCTATTTATGACATCTTTATTGCAGATTTTGTTGGGATGTATGTTTGACATGTATATTCATATGTGCATCGCTCATGTATATTATGTTTTTCATATAATGTTGTGGTTGTTGTTGTTGTTTGATTTATGAAATATAATACAAGTATGCTAATGACAAATATTGTTAATAATTTCTCTATGTTAAAGTGAAATTTGATATGTATCACTCATTTAAATTTGTAGTTTCCATATAATGTTTACTTTTATGGAAGCAGTTAATTTGGATTGTGATTGCAAAAATTTATAACCATTAATGTCATATAATGTTTCATTGTTGTTCAAAGTGAATTATTTGTTGTCCAACCAGACACAATATGTTAATTAAATGTGTTGAGAAACAAAAATACTTAAATGTGATGAGTGAAATTATTGTGATTTGAATATTTATGTATTTTTCATATATTATAATAATAACATTGTAACACAATTAGCTAATAATAATGTTGATGATGTAATAACAATGCTATTTTTTTTAGTTTTTATTATTCAAAGATTACCAGAAAAAGTTTTAATATAATTCTTTACTAAAATAGCAATGATCAAATTTTATTAATATTTAATTTTTCCAAAGATTTTATTAATTTAAATTATCCAACTATTATAATATATGAAATTTATTCAATTAAATTTAAAATAATAAATATAGAGAATAATAATACATTTTGATCTATACACTTTCGATGAAATGGTTTCACAACGTTTAACTCTAATACAAACTTTATGAATCTTTTATTAAAAATAATATCACACAACATTTTATAATTAGTATTTTAAGAGTTAGTGAATTTGGCAAAGGATTCCTTACTTTTAGATAACTATGGATCATTAAAATTTTCCTTAGAAGTTCCATCACAGTAAGTATATATTTATTTGAATTTTGATTTTCTCAAACACTAAAAATTTTGAGGTTTAAATATTTTTTAATATATTTAATTTTCGTTAAATAAAATATAATTCAAAATAAATCTTTACTATTGTACGCCACAAACTTTGTGATATATCAATTAATTCTTAGTAATTCAAAGACTAACATAAGCATATTTTAATACAATACACCATAAATTTGCTATAATAAAAAATAAATATGACAATAGACATAAATCAAAACCAAATCATACGTTTGTACATCTATTTAATGTATTTTGATATGGTGGTTGTAAATGGCTGTTAAATTTTCATATCCAACATAATTATAAAATGAAGGAAAAAAAAAAAAATTGTCCATTATAGATACCCATAACAAAATGACACATCCACAATATAAATTTCCAAACAAATCATTTACATGAAACAAGTCTTTGTTGTCATCACCCTAATTTATCTTCCTCACTTGACATTGTAACATTGGTGTTAACAAAAAGTTGTTTAGATCTCAGATCATGTCTCAATACTAACCACCACTCCCCATCCAACACATCTAGGTAAGAAAACACTTGGTTGTAATGTTTTGGGAAAACATAAGGCTCCTTACTTTCAACCCACATTTTTTTAGAGTTAATACATATTATCCCACTATCACTATCTTCTTTTACATTTCCCCAGTCAAAGGTGTCCCACCACTTGCAACAAAAAATAACACATTGAAACAATGAGAAGTCTACTTGCATGATCTCTTGTATATTTCCAATGTAACACAACTTCCCCTCTATCAAGTTTTCATCATGGTGGCTAGCACGATTAGATTGGTCGAACTTGACCTACACTCCACAATCTTGTGTGATGTGGCCTTCATCGACATACTCAATATGAAAATGATGTCCATATTCCCACATAGATGGAAATAAATGCACCTGTAAAAATGTGAACGAAGGGCGGTGTCATATGTCTAATAACCAAAGCATTAATAAAAACATTATACATGTTACAATTCAAATGTGAAATATTATAAATAGAATGTGGTACTCAAAGAGGTTATTATAGAGTTGTTGCACCCGATCCCTATGTTTAGTGAATCCATATCTTCTCCACGTGAGTTACGATTGGACACCACATATTTCTCGTGTATTTGGTCAGCCACCCAACTGTCGGGACAAATTTTTGGCATATTTTCTTTTAAATGACCAGGATAAGGTATGATTCTACCATTCAACCATCCCATTTCCTTCTTTTTTCTTCATACATCGCAACCCATTGTCGGGTTGCCTCCACATTGTAAAGAATGAATTTATTGATGACATCCATTTCAAAATTCGTTGATGTATACAAAATTCAAAATGAATAGCATGAGATCAGATATATATTATCAACTTAAAGAACAAATTTATTGATGACATCAAATTTCTAAATTCGATAATATATAAAAGAATTCAAAACAAACAACATGGGATGAAAAATATATTATCATCTTCAATGTAAACAATTTCTATGTACTAAATTGACAAAATATAACTAACTTACTCTTTATCAAGCACCTTTTTCCGTTCATTTAGAGTAGCTCCTCTTCCCTTTTGTCCTCATCTTGATGGTCGTCCCAAATGACTGCCCATTTTGTGTCATCAATTTGCTTGATGTACTCACTGGCATTATAGAATGACTCATATACTATGTACCCCTCTGCCATAGATCCCTATGGTGTTTCCATTTTTTGAACAAGCCCCTTCAATTTTTTCATGTACCTCTATAAGAAGAACATCCAATGATATGAGAGAACCCCAACTAATTCAACCACATCAGGTAGGTGAATTAGAATATGGAATTGCAAGTCCATAAAACTCATGGGCAGTTCCTTCTCAAACATACAAACAATCTCAGTTATCTCTCGATGCCATCGTGGAATGATAGCCATATGAATCTCCCTTTATGTGATCCAACATACAAATGCAAATAATTTCGATATGACACATCACAAATCCTGGGGGAATTCATAGTTCACACAACCACACACAAAGACAGAATAATGACACTACAAAATAAACACACAGATCATTAATTTCCATAAAATTGTGAGTGCATAACATATTTTTACCGATGTCAATATAGAACTGGAAGAATCATGTATTCAACATACATACCCTTAGAAGGTTCATATGATCATATGATTTCAACCTCGACAAATTCCCATATACAATGAAACAACGTCATAGATTCAACCCATATAAAGAAGGTTCCTTCACACCGAATATAACATCATTCTCCATAGAAATATCATCTTTCTTCAAAGTCCATGGAACATCACCTTCTTTAAAATACCAAGAGGTAACAACATCTCCTATAGTTTTGTTTCTTTGATAATTTCTCTTTTTAGTAATCGAAGAAGTAAGATCTCTCCTGACAGCCATTGTGTCACTTTTATTCCATGATATGTGCCTCCATAAAGAAGATGAAACATTTTTGAATATATGCATGGGATCTAGTAAGTGGATAATCTTAAGATGCTCCTAATATGGAAGCTCATAAAATACAAATTTCCTTTTCATCCCAGTGGGCATTTTCTTAACATAGGTGTCAAAAAATTCAAGATCATTGAACATAGGTTCCCTGTTTGAATCAAAGAATTCTACCATTTCCTTCTCCTTCTCTATGTCATATGCCCTATTCCAATCTGTTGGTGTCATTATTTTAGGTCTCTGTGTTCTCTTTGGTTTACCATTGAAAGAAAATGTAGCTCTTCTATAAGGGTGGTCTTGTAATATACCGGATATAAAATGTATGCATAACTGAAATAAAATCCTAGTAATGGCAGAATAACAACAATATAACTAGAACATTCACCACAATAACACTGAAATGATATAAGAATAAAAACATAAATAGCACTTTGAATCTAAAAGCAATGTTCACAGGCTTCTTTGAGGGGGCAACCTCCAGTTGAGTAGAGCTCTATTACAATAATATCCAATCTAGGGTTCTCATACCCTCGACTCCTATTTATACTAAAAAGAAGCATATAGAGGAAGATCCTTCTAGAAGCAGAAGCTTCTATTATGTCTTCTTACATCCGCCTTATTCTATTTTATTGAAAGGCCTTATTAATATTGAACTTTATTACATTCGAATATATTGTTCTAACTATGTGTGGGTTAGGACCCTAACATGTCTCCCCCCTTAAAAACAACCTTGTCCTCAAGGCTTGAGATGAGGAAATTGTTGTAGAATGGTAGCTGGTTCCCAAGTGGCGTCTGCTGGAGTTGTATCTTTACATTGTACTAGCACTTCCGTGATGGTTCTATGATGTAGGTGATGCTCACACTGGTCCAAAGTTGCTTCTGGCTATTTCAAAATGGATCCTTCTTCAGCTAACTCTGGAAAGTTGGTTTGAATTTGGCACTTAGCTCCAATCACCTTCTTTAAGCATGAAACATGAAAAATAGGATGTAGCTTCAAATTGATGGGCAAAGCTAACTGATAGGAGACTTGTCCCATAGTCTTGAGTACGGTATAAGGGCCATAAAATTTGGGAGCTAGCTTCTGACAATGCTCGACCTTGAGGGAAGTTTGCTTGTAAGGTTGCAGTGAAAGAAACACCTGATCCCCTTATGCAAATTGACATTCAGAGCGACCTTGATTTGCTTGTCGCTTCATGCGATTCTTTTCCATGACCAAATTCTCTTTGAGGGTATGAAGAATATCCTCTCAAGTTGTAAGTGTTAGGACAACCGCTTGGACCTTCGAGGCACTCGGTAAGTATGAGAGAACTGAAGGTGGCTTCTATCCATATACCGCTTCAAAAGGAGTCATGCATGTAGCTGTATGGTATGAAGTGTTGTACCACCATTTAGCTAGGGGTAACCATTGAGCCCAATGATTTTTATTTGCCAAGGAAAAACACCTCAAATATGTTTCCAAACACTTGTTGACAACTTCCGTTTGGCCATCAGTCTAGGGATGATAAGCCATGCTGAGATGCAATTTGGTGCCTTGTATCTTGAACAGTTCTTGCCAAAACTTTCTTATGAAAGTTAGGTCGCGATAAAAAACAATAGAGTGCGGCATGCCATGAAGCTTGAAGACCCGATTCATAAAGATTTGAGTGACCGTGGATGTTGTAAATGGGTGTTGAAGGGAACATAAATGAGCATACTTGGAAAGGTGATCAACAACCACCATGATGATGGATTTATTTCCCGATTTGGGTAAGCCGGTAATAAAATCCATAGAGATATCCTTCCAAATAGCAGGTGGAATCGGGAGTGGTTGTAGTGTGCTTGACGATTTGACTGTTTTTCCCTTGTTGCGTTGACACACATCACATTCAGTGACAAAACTACAAATGTCCTGTTTCATACCATCCCAGAAAAGGGAACGTTTGACCCTGTCATAGGTTTTGGTGAACTCGGAGTGCCCTGCTGTGGGTGTAGCATGAAGCTCAGAAAGTACTATGGATTTAAGATTTGATTATTTACTTAAATACAAACTACCTTTGTATTGAAGTTCCTCATGGATCCAAGAGTACCCTGGGGAAGCTAGATCCTTGGAATGCAATTGGTGGATCAACTGCGAACTTTTGGGATCTTGTAGCCATTCTTGGCGAATGACTTGGAGCCAATCTGGTACAATGAATGAAAGAGAAAAAATGGATCCTTCATCTTCATATTTTCGGAAAAGTGCATCCACAACCACATTGTCTTTGCCTTTCTTATAAATGATCTCATAATCATATCCAAAGAGTTTAGTCACCCATTTTTTTTTTTTTCTGGGGAGGAAATGTGTTATTCCAAAAAATACTTGAGGCTTTGATGGTCTATTTTAATTTGGAAATGTTGCCCCAATAGATAAGGATGCCATAGATCCATGGCATGGAGAATAGCCAAGATTTCCTTTTCATAGATGGATTTGCTCAAATTTCTTTCAGATAGTTGCTTGCTGGTAAAGGCCAAAGGTCGACCCTCTTGCATAAGGACAACACCAATTCCTTTCCTCGAGGCATCGCATTCCAACAAAAAGGTCTTTGTGAAATCGGGAAGGGCAAGGACTGGAGTGGTGCACATGGCCATCTTCAAGGTCTAAAAATCTTGAGCAGTGGATGGAGTCCAAGTGAAAGAGTTCTTTTTGAGGAGAGCAGTGAGAGGTGTTGCAATCTTCCCATAATTCTTAACAAACTTACGATAATACCCTGTTAAGCCTAGAAATCCATGCAACATCTTAAGAGTCTTTGGGTGAGGCCAATCTTGCATAGCTTCAATATTTTTAGGATCCACCCTGATGCCATCTTTGCCAACCAGATGACCCAAGTATTCTACTTTTGAGGCGCCAAAAGAACATTTATACTGTTACAGGAAAAGTTGGTACTGAGAGAGTAGATGGAGAACTTGATCCACATGAGAAAGATGGTATATCGAGGTTTTGCTATAGATGAGGATATCATCAAAGAAAACTAAGACAAAATGACAGATAAAAGGATGGAAGACATGATTCATGAGGCTTTGGAAGGTGGAGGGGGCATTACACAAGCCAAAGGGAATGACCAAAAACTCATAGTGGCCCTCATGAGTTCTAAAGGTAGTCTTGGGAATGTATGCCTCTTTCATACATATCTGGTGGTAGCCTGAATGGAGATCCAGTTTAGTGAAGAATTGGGTGCCACTCAATTCATCTAGGAGGAAATCAATGACGGGAATGGGGAATTTGTCTTTGATGGTAAGTTTGTTGAGGGTATGGAAGTCAGTACACATTCACCAAGAAAATTCTTTCTTCAGGACCATGACCATAGGAGACGAGTAGGGGATTGTAATAGGGTGGATAACGCCTGCATTAGGGATTTCCTAGACCATTTTCTCAATTTCATTTTTTTGGGAAAAGGGGTGATGATACAGATGGATATTGGGAGGAAGGATTCCAGGTACAAGGGGAATGGAATGATCATGAACACCATGGGAAGGAGGGAGGCCTTGGGGAGTGGAAAATACCAATTGATGTTTAGAAAGAATGGCTTGGAGGTCTTGCGGTACCGAGGGTGTCTATGTTGCTTGTATGACATGGAGTTGGGTGATAACACCATAATGACCCTTTTTGAGCAGATTTTCCATGCAATGGGAACTAATAATCTCAGTGAACCGACGATGATGTCTTGGAACTTTTATTGGTGGCCCTCTTGGTCAAATTGTATGGTTAAGTCTTTGAAATCCATGAGAATGGGACCCAAAGTCCTTAGCTATTCTGCACCCAACACAATGTCACAACCTCACATGTCGATAGAAAACATATGGGATTTCAGGTGGTAGTCACTAATTTGGAGATGCACATTTTCACAATGCCCTCCACATTTCATGGAACCACCATTGGCAATCATGATTTGGAAATTATTGACGGCATGGATGTAGCAATGAGTTTCTTGGGAAATGAATAAAATTATGGGTGCTGCCACTATCAACCAGAATGATGACCTTCTGATGCTTGATGTAACCAATTAGCTTGAGGGTTTGGGGAGCAGAGAATCCAGTGAGAGCATTGAGGGAAATGACCAGTTCTACTTTGGGAGGGTCTGAGGGAGGGGTTGTGTCAGTGGATTTAGGTGACTCAGACACAGAGGGAGTTTCTTCATCTTCTTTCAAAATCTCCTCGGAGATGTCCATAAAAATCTTTTGTTCTTTACACTTGTGGCCTGGGAAATATTTGTCATCATAGTTATAACAAAGGCCTTTGAGTTGGCATTCAACCATTTCAGCTCTGGTCAATTTTTGGATCTTTAGTGGAGCAGAGGGAGTAGTGGGATTTACTGGTTTAGGGCGAGGGATAAAGGAGGGTTTGCGATTTTGAGAAGATACAACATGTTGTGCTTCTTTATCCCTTTTGGTAGCCTCCACCCAAATCTCAGGCCGAGCCATGAGGACATGGGCCCAAATTTCATCCTTGAGGCCACTAATAAAACACTCTCCGAAAAAGGCATCAGACATGCCCTCTGTTCTAAAAGCCAGGTGCTCAAAGGAAACTATAAATTATTCCACTGTTCCTAATTGTTTTGACTTTGTCAAATGGCCCAAATGGTTGGTGTCAGTGTCAAAGCATTCATAAAGCTCTGCCACAAAGTGTGTCCAAGCAATATACCCTTTATGAGAGGTTTTTCTCCATTGCCACCATTGCCACCATTGCCACCTAGAGAAGTAATGTTCCATTTGGGTTACCCAACTAGTGAGGTCTGAGCCATCAAATTTGGTCGCATCCACCCGCGGAAGGCGTAGGTCACGTTGAAAGTGATGGTTTTGCAAGGTATGGGAATGAGAGGAATGGTTACCTTCAGTATGTGGAGGTGAGGAAGAGGAAGGGTTATTTGTAGGGATATGTAGTTTGGTGTAGTGTGCCGAAAATACTGATTCAAGATGGGTGGTGAGGTATTGTTTGATTTCCCCCATTGAGGACTGCATGGTTGTATTGATGGCGGCAACATTTCCACTGAGTTGTTTCACTTCTTGTTGGGTCTCAATGAGACCAGATTGCAAGGTGTTGAAGCGAGCTTCCAAGTCTTGGCTATGAGTATAGGCCATGAGGATGAGGAAATTTAAAAGGGGTGAGCCGGGTAAAAAATTTTGGTCGAAAAAATGATATGGATGAATGTGATAAGGGCAAAGAGATGAATCCAATGGAATAGGTCTCAAATAATGGTGAAAATTTTTCCAGACTTTTTATTTTTTATTTTTTACAAAGTTATACTCCGGTCTAAAGAATACTGTAGAGAGGAAATGCCCAAATGCTTAACCAGAAAGAAATGTGTATTTACTTGCCAACCCAAACACAATTGCATAACAATAGATCTTGTCTGTTTTAATTTGTTTATGTTTATGTCCCCCAAGGGTTAGGTATTCAAGGGTTCTATAAACAAGGTTTTTCCCTATGCTATAGCTCTCTGATATACATGTGGGGTCCAACAATAGTACTCAGCCCAATATCTCAGGGCACTAACTAAAGAGGATAGACTGTACCCTTAGCCGTACTACTCGACTACCTAGGTACTAGAGAGTATCTTCCCAAGTGCTATTCTCGGTGACACTATAGCAGTCAAGCGACCGATCGGTTTATCTAAAGAGGGCTTTAGGTAATCTAGGCTGATATATACACAGGTGTTGTCTGATGTGATACCACTCGAAGGGGTACCAACATGGGTTACAAGGGTGGCCAACATATTTGCGCTTAAGTACCACTTGTATTTCCTGCATGTATGATTCCATCAACAGTGGGTTTATGCGCGTAATGATAGATCTATGTGGCTTAAATATGTCGGAATATGTCTCTACCATGAAAAAAATTTAACCCACACTTTCTGTCGAGGAAAGTGATCTGATACCACTTGTAATATACCAGATATAAAATGCATGCATAATTGAAATAAAATGCTAGTAATGGCAGAATAACAGTAATATAACCAAAACATTCTCCACAATAACACAAATGATATAAGAATAACAACAGAAACAACACTTTGAATCTGAAAGCAATGTTCACGGGCCTCTTCGAGGGGGCAACCTCCAGTTGAGCAGAGCTCTATTACAATAATATCCAAGCTAGGGTTCTCATACCCTTGACTCCTATTTATACTAAAAAGAAGCATCTAGAGGAAGATCCTTCTAGAAGCGGAAGCTTCTATTAGGTCTTTCTACATCCACCTTATTCTATTTTATTGAAAGGCCTTATTAATATTGACCTTTATTACATTCAAATATATTTTTCTACCTATGTGTGGTTTAGGACCCTAACAGATCTTCTGGGAGGTTTACTCTCAAACAATCATACACCAGCTTTCGTAGGTCATTGGACCACCTAGCATTTATAGAAGGTCCACAACATTTACATCCATGAACCTCTTTGTTACAATACATGTGATGTTAATGTATACATAACATGTTAGTGTCAAAAATATAGTTGCACCAAATGAAGTATGACAAATAAAATTATAGATATAAATAAATCGATGAACATGCTTACTGGAGCAAACTCCTAGTCCTAGATAATCATGCATGGTCTACACACGTATGTCATACAACATAAAATACATCTCCATTGGGATGGTTCTTGATACATCATACACATGTATCCCTTCCCACAATTGCTTAAATTCATCGATCAATGATTGGAAGCATGAGTAAAATCAACCCTTTTCTTCCTTCATTGTGTGACAATATTCCTTAAAAATTTAGGGGACTTAATGGTTAGTTACCTCAATAGTGTCATGAAACATGCATCTGACATACCATACATTTCTTTCAAGTTGTACAATAACATTGTTGTCCCTAAATGGGTATACCTTGCAGACTCTTATACTGGACCAAATAGAGGGGTGGAGGAAGCATATTTCAGGTTTTCATAGAAGGTAGCTATGACATCAACATCATCCCCTAGTTGATTTTGTTGGAATGCATCTAACAACATTCACTTCATGGGCTAGGTATCCCACAATAAATCATCCATACCAACCTCTATATCATGGTATTCATCCCCAACATGTGAAGAATTAATGTTACTATCGAGGTTTTGAATTGGTGACTCGGGACGTAGTGGTTGTTTCAACCATTCTTGGTATTCTTCCTCTCTGAGCTCTTTTCATTTAGCAGCAAGCTCGTAACTTGACATCATAGTGGGGTGCTATAGTAGATGGTAGATAGGTCTCTCATCATTAAAATATTTATTGTAAAAATATTTAACATCACATTGATAATATTAATAGCATAATGATTTTAATATGTTCAAACATTAAGCCCCCAGGGTGTAGGGAAGTCTATGATAGAGTGTATCATAAAGGCACTCCGTTATGTGAAGTCACCGGTTCGAAACCTCAAATTACCTTGTGTGTTGTGTATGAGACATTGTGGGCACACCTGGAGGTTATAGTGGTAGCATTTGGATAACACGACCACGTGTCACGTGAGTATGTGCCTGACTAGTTGTTGATTCCGCCAGTCGAAATATATATATATATATATGTGTGTGTGTGTGTGTGTGTGTGTGTGTGTGTGTGTTCAAACATTATACCAAACACTTATTAGAAGCATGAAAATTTCTTCCCAATATTAAAAATGAAACCAACCCCTTTATAAAACAAATGTTGAATTAATAAATACATTTACAGTAGTTCCAGTGAAAATCCAAAAATATAATTACTCAAACATCTATTTCTTATGCTCTTCGGGGTTGTCTACATAAAAAAGATCAAATGCATGGTGGAATACCATTGAACCATGATGGTTACTGAAATATGGCATGTTAGTAATGGTAGGGTAAAGAAGATGTCCATTTTCATCAAACATATGCTTGTGGTATCTTTCTCCTGATAAGAGCTTGCAAAATTTTGGGACCACAAGAATATCTTGAGCATTTGAATTCGATCCTGAATCTTGATCCTACAAAATTCAATGAACAATTATTAAACTTCACCTACATACATAACATAAATTCGATGAGATAAATGAATTATCAATAAAATCTAGATGTACTGCAACCGACGTGAGATAACTTGAAGGAGTTCCAAAGATATGTAATGAGGTGACAATAGAATCTAAAGAATTGGCCATTTGATATTGTAATTTATTTTTTCTGCATTTGAACAAAAAACCATCCTCTTGGGTAGCATAGAAAAATCGAACATAAAAAATAACTTCGAATAACTTTTATAACTTGATAACACACTTGAAAAATAATTGTTTTTTCTACAATATCATTGATTTTTTCCGCTCATCTATACAAGAAATCTCAATCTGACTTTACAAAATCTGAAAACATTACTCGATCCCTGAAAATATCCTACTCAAACATAGAAAATGTGAATTTGATGTTCAATCCCTCTCTCACTTTATTCCTCCTTCTGTCCCCTTCTCTC
>JASDQU010739307.1:1520-16859 GCA_032191745.1 Picea mariana | reverse complement strand
CCTACCTCTTGTTGATAATCATTTCAATCATCATTTTCTAGCCTGCAAAGCATTGTCAGGCTCCCCCTCATTTCAAATCACTTGCGAAAATTTTTATGCACACTCTCAATAAAATTAACGCAATACTTGGCGAAACTATCATGGCTCTTGACCTATCACTAAATAGTCTATTCTTCCATTCCTCATTTTTTAAATGTTTTCATATTTCACTCTTGGTTGACACATGAACATTTTATATTTTGGACCCTTATATCCCCTTATTGTTATATACCTTACCTTATCTAAGTGGATAAAGGTTTGAAAGTTAGTTAAAGCCATATCATATTACATATTTAAGATTATTTCATATTACACCTCACATCTCTCTAATATTTAATTATAACATAAAGGTAATATTGAGTTACCTTTTTTTATTGTGAATTTAATATTGTTCCATGCAAAAAAGAAAAGATATACTATCATACCATATTGCCATTTTCCACATGATAACCTTGTCCCCCAAAATAAATGACCTTAATATCTTTTTGTATTACTATATTCCATATAAAACATCCCCACCACTATGTGAGTTAAATTCCATACATTACTACCTTATGACATATTTGCTTCATATGAGTTTTATTTATTTATTTGGGGATGTGTCTATAATTTCTTCTTATTGATGCTTGCTCATTGAGAAGAAACCCTGAAGGATCCAAACATTGAATATGTAATAAAAAAAATCAATTGAATCTCAATAAGTTGTTTGGCACATGGAACTCTAGTTGGTATGTTTTATCACATATTCTTGCAGGGGGGTGTTTTCCCTTAAGAGTTGGCCATTGAATGACCAAATGCGAAAGAAGGGTGCTTAAAAAACC
This sequence comes from Picea mariana, assembly GCA_032191745.1. Taxonomy (NCBI): domain Eukaryota; kingdom Viridiplantae; phylum Streptophyta; class Pinopsida; order Pinales; family Pinaceae; genus Picea; species Picea mariana. Next base: position 15,999 of record JASDQU010739307.1, on the reverse strand, counting down.
CACAATTGTGTTTCATCCAAAGTCGGGGCGCATTGTGCTAAGGCGTACGCATATCGGGACAAAAGAGAATGTCACTTCGAGCATTTTGAAGTGAGGAAGGTGTGAAATCCCCGATTCTTGAAGTGCAAAGAAGATCTAGGTCATTTGATCTAGCAGGATGCATGGAACTAGATCCGAACCATGGAGAAAATCATTTCGAGAAAGCTAAAGTGAGGAATGCACAGATTTTTTGAAGTCCTGAAATGCCGAAGGCCTAAGGTCCCAAAATGTCGATATTTATCTGGGCATTTGATTCAAAGAGACATGTGGCACCTGATCTAATAAATCGTGATTTCGCGACTCAGAGGTTTTTGCATGGAGCACAATATAGTTTCACAAAATGCAAAATTGCGAATCGCGAAGTCGCAAAGCGCCTGGGAGTTGGGCCCATGGTCACAACCCACAGTCATATGAAAAGTGGGGATATAAATAAGGGTAATCACCTATTGAGTGGCAGGTAGCTGAGGTTTTTGAGAAAGCATATTGGCCGTTGGATTCCAAGCGGATCCGACTGTTAATCTGGATGGGCTATTTCGTAGATTTGAGCATCGGGATGTTTGGAATCAAGGGGAGTGATTCAGTGAAGACTCCTTAAATGAGAAATCCTAAAATTTCACAAAGGAAGCCCCTGGTCGTGACCCAAGGTGACATGAGGTGATGGAGAGAAGCCACTCTAGAAGCTGAGGGCAGCTGTATTTTCACAGAGGAAGATCTACATTGTCTCAAGGCGTCGAGACCAACTGGAAGAAGTCGTGGGCATTGTCTAGAGCATTCATGGGTTTTAGGTCTCTTCCTGATCCCGATGAAAGTAGTTAATGAATATGGGGGAGGTGGTTGTAACCTCATCTCACTCCATAAATGGAAAGAATGGAAGAGTTGGTTGTGGAGGTAGACTGTCAGCCCAAAGTTCCCCTGTCAACGAATTTTCTAGCAAAGCCCATACTGTTCTGATCTCGCGTCTGATAGAAGAATGCATGTATAGATTGGAAGAAGAAGATGCATATGAAAAGACTTGATTGTAGTGGCTAGGTCACACTCCTGGTGGTGGTGATCTATTCTGAGTATAAATATTCTGTTTTTATATTTTGTAATGGTCGATGGTAGAGCAAAGCTCCCATATTGTAAAGTTTTAAATGAAGCTTATGGATCTCTGGTTATGCATTGTAGTATGAGATTTCTTGTTTAATGATAGTCAACGTTCTTGCTCCCTCTTATTTCCCTCTTATACTGAAAGATTTCATGAGCAGTTGATTCACATGAATTATTGTGATTGTATTATGATGAATGTTTGATCATAGCATTGTTATAATTCCTTTCAGTTTCTTTGAGATTTGAATTCAAGAAGATATCGTGTTTAAGTTTTTCCTCTTTGGGCTGCTGGAAGACCTAATGTTCATGGCAGATCTTTACACTCTCCTCACCAAAGTCTTCCCTCTACTCACCCTTACTCCAAATTACTGATTGAAGTTGATTCCAGACCTCAATTGCTTATGCATGCTAGTCCAGTTTTCTGAGTTAAAATGATATCATCTCGAGTCTGCGCCCATTTGAACTCTTTAAAAACCAACCCGTGACATAAAAATATGATGGGTACTGGGCTTACCTATGACATAATCCAGAGGTGAATTCTAGTGTTAACATTTCTGGCACCATTGCTGAGGACGAATTGAATATTTTCCTTGGGTAGAATGAAAATGAACTTTTGATTCTGAAGGTGCATTAGAAATCAGAACCTTTGAATACTGCGCTTGCACCTGGCAACTCCACTGAGCCGACTCCATTGTTTCAATGTGGTTGCTTCTGGATACACCTGGTAGTCCTTGGGTGAACACAGTGATCATATTTGGTATTTGATGGTGAAAAAAGGGTAGATACATTCCTACTTCATGTCATTCACCTGGAAACTCCATGGTTAAAGGATCAATTGGCGACTCCACTAGTTCGACATGAAAAAAATACTAGCTCGGAGGTTTGCTCCTTTTAATTTTTCTTCTATTCTTGGTTTTCCTAATGTTGTCCCTACTATGGATGAATGGGGTGATTATTTTCCCATATTTAGATATCGTAAAGAGGACAACCCTAATCGGTATCTCCATGAGTTTCATGAACTCATTCATCAGTGGGAGATACATCATGAGGATGTTTTAATGAATATGTTCATATTCTCATTAGACGGGGATGCCCGTGAGTGGTATCAATCCTTTCCCCTTTCTAGAATCTCCTCCCTAGAACAGTTTCATGCAACCTTTAATAAGCATTGTCAAAGGTATTATTCCTCTGAGTTAATCTATCATAATTCATGTGAAGAATGTGAAGGCCATGATCAAGAGATGTATATGTCTAATAAAGGCTGTGAGGATGCAGACCATGAGGAAGATGAAGATGCTTTGGGTGAAGCAATGGAGTTGGTAAAATATCTCTCTGCCAAACTAGAAAGGTTGGAATCTGAAGAAATTATAGAGGATTTTCCAATCCTTGAGGCATATGTTCTTAATAGCTCTACTGAGGATGATAGTGAAGATTTCATAGCTGTAGAGGCTTTGCATTATGTTCCTGAGGTGCCTGTTGTCCCTAGATTTGATGATTATTCATATGAAGAGCAGTAGAGCCCTACATCACAGTTTGCTGACCAGAGGGGAAATTAGTCTGTATATGACAGCTATGAATCAAATTCCGAGCTAGATATGTAGGATTTCCAAGAGCATACATCAGAGTCTTATCCTCTATTCGTTAAGGAAAAGCATTGTGAGGAAATCAACCATCCTGAGTAGCATGATGAAGAGAAGAGCTTTCCCACAGGTCCTGTTTATGATGATTATGAATATAACCCTTGGGAGAGCCAAGAAGAAGAACTAGAAGAACCAGAGGAGCAACATAAGGGGTAGTTCATAGCTTGCCCAGAGCCTGTAGGTGAGAAACTACCATCTGAGACTAGTAAACCTGCATCAACTTCTCATCCAACTATTCTTATCAGAGATATTTAGCTATGTGTGAGAAGCTTTGGAGAAGATCGGGTTGTCTATTACAAATTTTCCAGAGTTTTCCACTCATTTTATGAGCCTGTCAACGAGTACATGGAGTTTCATTTTCTTCATGCCTTGGAGCCACCTAGGTTTTTCACAACTTTAGCCTTTGGAGGAAATATGAAGGATGTAACCATTATGATGTCACGGTTGCATCGTCTGTTATCAATCATTGACAGAGTAAAGGAACTTCCAGTCAGGGAGTTACTTGAATGACTATGGTGGAAATTTTCTTTCACCTAGCACTGTGTAAAAATAAATTAGTTTAGGAATGTACATAAATAAGCTCCCTGGAGAATGTGTGTTTATTTTTGTTTTTAACTTATCAACCTATATTCCTCAGCAGGATTTTTTGAGCTTGACTCCATAGCCCAACAAAAGGTGACTGGAACTGCAAAAGAGATCTTAGAGCCTCGCAGGGAGGACTCTATCCCCCATGGAGCCTAATGTTATCACATATTCTTGCAAGGGGGTGTTTTCCCTTAAGAGTTGGCCATTGGATGACAAAATGTGAAAGAAGGGGGCTTAAAAAACCCCCAACTATGTTTCATCCAAAGTCGGGGTGCGTTGTGCTAAGGTGAACGCATATCGGGACAACGAAGAATGTCACTTCAGGAATTTTGAAGTGAGGAAGGTGCGAAACCCCTGAGTCTTGAAGTGCGAAGAAGATCTAGGCCGTTCGGTCCAGCAGGATGCGTGGCACCAGATCCGAATCGTGGAGAAAATCATTTCGGGAATGATGAAGTGAGGAATGCGCAGATTTTCTAAAGTCCAGAAATGCCAAAGGCCTGAGGTCCCAAAATGTTGTTATTTATTTGGGCCATTTGATTCAAAGGGATGCATGGCACCTGATATGAGAAATCGCGATTTCATGACTCAGAGGTTTTAGCATGGAACATAGTATAGATTTGTGAAGCACGAAGTGTCTGGGAGTTGGGCCCATGGTCACAACCCACAATCATATGAAAAGTGGGGCTATAAATAAGGGTAAGCACCTATTGAGCAGTGAGTAGTTGAGGTTTTCGAGAAATCATCCTGTCCGTTGGATTCCAAGAGGATCCGACTGTCAATCTAGATGGGCTATTTCATAGATTCGGGTGTCGAGATGTTTGGAATCAAGGGAAGTGAATACTCCCAAAATGTGAAATCCCAAAATTTCACGAAGGAAGCCCTAGGTCGTGACTCGAGGTCACATGAGGTGATGGAGAGGAGCCACTCCAGAAGATGAGGGCACCCATATTTTCACAGAGGAATATCTACATGGTCTCATGGCCTCGAGATCAACTGAAAGAAGTTGTGGGCATATTATAGAGCATTCATAGGTGTCAGGCCTCTTCCCAATCCTGATGAAAGTAGTTAATGAATATGGGGGAAGTGGTTGAAACCTCTTCTCACTCCATAAATGGAAAGCATGGAAGAGTTGGTCGTGGAGGCAAACTTTCAGCCCAAAGTTCCCCTGTCAACGAATTTTCCTGCAAAGCCCATATTGATCTGAGCTCGTGTCCGACATAAGAATGCATGTACATATTGACAGAAGAATATGTAGAAACAAAACCTTGATTGTAGTGGCCAGGTCGCACTCCTAGTGGTGGCGAGATGTTCTGAGTATAAATACTCAATTTTGATATTTTGTAATGGTCGATGGTAGAGCAAATCTCTTGTATTGTAAAGTTTTAAATGAAGCTTCTGGTTCTTTGGTTATGCATTGTAGTCTGAGATTTCTTGTTTAATGACAGTCAACTTTATTGCTCCCTCTTGTTTCCCTCTGATACTAAAAGAGTTCATGAGTGACCGATTCACATGAATTATTGTGATTGTATTATGATGAATGTTTGATCATAGTGTTGTTATAATTCCTTTCAATTTCTTTGAGATTTGAATTCAAGAAGATATTGTGTTGAAGTTTTTCCTCTTTGGGCTGCTAGAAGCCCTGATGTCCGTGGAAGATATATACACTCTCCTCACCAAATTCCTCCCTCTACTCATTGTTACTCCAACTTACTGACTGGATTTGATTCCAGACCTCAATTTCTTATGCATGCTAGTCCATTTTTTTGAGTTAAAACGATATCATCCTAAGTTTGCGCCCATTTGACCTCTTTAAAAACCAACCTATGACATAAAAATATGATGGGTACTAGGCTTACCTTCGACGCAATCCAGAGGTGACTTCTAGTGATAACAGTATGAAAGATACCTTTTGAACTCACTTCACTAAATATCAACCAAAAGTTAAAATTGGACAAGAACTCATATAGGTGACCTTAGAAATATATGTCACTCTGTACAAGAGTTTACTTAAAAGCGTTTCCAAGTAAAGATTAAACGTGGATGTCATTGTACATGAATGATTTGTGTGTATATTTTTGGGCCACTATACCTACCATTTTCTCATTGATTACCTCTTGGAGTGTACGTGTTATGGAGCTACTCCTTACCTACAACCACGATGTTCACAACTCTTTCACTGTTTAAACATGTTAATCTCTCACTCAAATTCATGTCCATGGATGATAAATGGTCTTATTGAAAATCCACATCTCTTCAACGATTGGGAATATTTTTTTCTTACATTAAAATTAACTCCAAATAACAAATTTACCGACTTAACGAGAATTGTGACTTCAAAACAAGAACTCTATCCCTTAAAACTCATATTTTTGCATAAAAAACATGAAAATTAACCCCCAAATCAAAAAGTGGTGCTACCGGTAGCACCATTTTTTTAACTGGGTCAAAATTACAACATTTTTCAAGCATGGACTTAAAAAATCAAAGAGTTTCTTAGAAAAACCTTAAAATCAACACCTAGATAAAAAAGTGACACTACCTAAAGAAAAATGTTTTTTCTAAATGACAAAATTATAACTAATTATGGCCTAATTGAAATTATGGTCTTTTTTTTTTGTAAGTGAGTTTAAGATCCTGTATTACTAAAAAAGGATTATGATACAAAAAAGGGGGAACTCCCTGGTCTGCCAATAAGGAAACTAGGCTAGAGGTTCCTGAGTTGCGTTTTCTAAAATAAGCAAGGGGTATGACTAGATTTCCACCATGGGAAACCAACCCAGTCCTACCATATCCAGTTTTTGACAAGATAAGCACAACATACATGAAAAGAAAAAAAACAAGAATAACATAAGCTAAGATTGACATAGGACTGACCCGATTGACTTGAAAACAGGCTAACCAACCACTAGTCCAGGATAATTATATGTTTCTTTCCTTCATCCACCCGGCCCTTGTTTTCCTCCTTTTGGGAGATTGTGCAAGTCTTTTTGATGTGTGTTGGCACTCCGTTCTCGTCGGCTAGCGTGATGTCCATGTGATGGACGTAGCACAGGTAGAGGTGGAATTGAGCTTCCAACCACTCCATTTTGGCTCTTTGGTCCTTCTCGACCTCAGTTAGCAATTTGATAATGGTTTCCAGATGATTGAGGTGCCTCAAGACTTCGTTCAAGAGTTTCGTGTGTTCCTTGTTGTTCTCCCGTCTGGCGTCCTCCCTTTCCCATCTCGCTTTTCCAATCAACATCTTTGTTTGCCATGCCATCTCCATAGTTTTGTGGTAGAGGATTTCCCTCGGCTGCGTGGCTCCTGGGTCAGTTACCCAATCCCCTTCCTGAGTCAGAGCATCCCATGTTTTTCCCTTGCGATTCTCTTTGATTTCCTTTTCCAATCGGGCAATGCTTGCCTTTCCTTTCGGTGCAACTAGAGTGTGAAATGTTCCCTCTGTGTCTTTTTCCACCTGCTCCATCCTTGAAACCCACCGGGGATTGTTTTGAGTTCCCTTCCCCTGGGGGTTTCTTTTGTTGTGCGTTCACTTCATTCGCACCTTCTCATATGGCCTATGGTAGCTCCTTTGTTGGGTTCTCAACCTGTTCTCGTCTACCCAGGGGTTCCTCCTTTCCTTGCCCTTGTTTTTGTGGTGGACCCTATAGTTGCGCTCTTTCTGTTTGCATATATTTTTGTTGTTTCTTCTCTTATTGAAACTTCGCTGCTATGGGCTCGTCCTTCCAATCATGGTCTGCACGTACAGGTGAACCTTCTTGTCCTTCTTCCCCATCATGATACATATGATCATGATGACTTGGTCGTTATTCGTGTACGAGACCTTTCTCCTGCTTGCTTGATATCCTGTTGTGCGACTCCCTATACCTGGTCTTTGGAATGGTGGGTCGATACTAGTCCATGTCAATCCCTCTTGCCTTACATCATTCACTGCCTACTGTTTCTCATCAATAATTTCCCACTATCTTTCCTCACAAATCTTACTATTGACACGACCTTGTTGCCATACCCTTGCCTGTTGAATAATCTGAGCCTGCATTGTGATTGGTGGTCGAGTTTTGGGCAGTCATATCCTACCTGGGTCCTTTGTGCCTTCCGCTGGGCCTTTCGCAACCCTCTTCGATGTGACCTTCCTTGCTTAAGCTACTGTCACAATCTTTTGTCGCTAGTTGGATGCAGTTGTTATAACCCTAATTTTCACTAGACATGCTTACCTGGAACCAGACCATCTCAGATTCCTTCTTTTCCAAAACACTGTTGAACAACTCTTCTTAAAAACCCCTTTTATAAAAACCCATGCAACCTACCCCATTACTGCATGCGTGTACACGCTATATGACCTAAGACAACCCGCGTGTACCTACAAAAGCACGGGAAAAGGAAATTTGCTGACGGAACACACAACTTTGGGTAAGTTAACTAAACCTTTTGGCCATGCATGGCTAGTCACTCGACTAAATACCTAGCTTCTTCTAGCCTATAAAAGAAGGGTTAGGGGTTCCATTTGAAAGGAGGAGAATCATAGTAAAGAAACTATACTCGATTAAGAATTCCCTTTGTCCCAACCTTTAGCCATCCTTGTGCAAAGAGAAGTATAGAGAAAAGTAGTTGGAAGACAGTGGAAGAAGATCCCAGGACCAGGATCGAGGAGCAGCAGCTGACTTTATCATTGTAAGGTATCATTTTGAAGTTAACAAAAGAATTGCTTTTCCCATCCCACCATATGAGATTTTCATTATTGGAATATTGATTGTATGATTGATTAAATCTCTAACCCGTTAGTTCATAGATCAAATGCATGTGGAGTTCTTTGTTTGTCTTTAGTGAATGCAGGTCAACATTGGGAGGAGAGTTGCAGTCAAAGAATGACCAAGCGCGAAAAGGGATCGACATCAAACATGAAAAATAAGGTACGTTAACTTAATCTCTTAAGCCTTGTATTTACATATGAGTAATGGGGGTTTAGGCATGGGATGATGGTAAAAAGTAAGAATATTTAGGTCATTTCTGCATGCATGATAAAACCCTTAGTGCTAGTCCGTAGGAGGGATTTCCCACCCACAACAGTAGTCCATTCTAAATTGTCCCTCTGGGATGTTGTTCCAGGTAGTATCTAGTTCTGATCCTTCCTTGCTAACCCCCTCGTTGGAAATTCTGTCTGCCATGCCATTTGCTGAACTGCATACCCAACGCAACTCCACTATGTTAATCGTTTGTAGATGCTCCTAGATTTTTTGTAGGGAGTGTGCCAAGTGCAAGTGTCTCTGTACCTTACCCATTCTAGTGCCATTTTGAGTTTCTTCACCGTGTTGATGACTAGTGTGGAGTCACCTTCCACAATGGTGTTGGTCATCCTTTCATAGCTTAGAATTTCGAGACCGATCTCTAGGGCTCCTAATTCTACTGCATTGTTGGTTGACTTTCCCATACTCCCAGCGTATAGATATATTATTTTTCCATCATTATCTCTTATCACCCCTCCCATCCCTGTCATTCTTATGTTTCCTTTTGCCGCCCCATCAAAATTTAGCTTGAGGAACCCTGCCGGAGATGGTGTCCAATTGTGCTCTCCTAATTGAAGTTGTGATGGTTGCCCTACCTATGTGCTATTGTGCCCATATTTTAGGTGAAAAACATCCAGGATTCGGGAGTCCTGGCTTGTGAGTTGCGCTTTTCCAGTCTGGCAATTGTGGCTCTGCACCATTTCTCGTATTTGTGAGATTATTGCTTCCTTGAGTTTCCCTTCTGGAAGACTTTCATTCCTAAAGATGCGTCAGTTCCTTTCTTTCCACATTGCCCATATGATCATCCCTAGCACGAGATTCCAACAGAGGTTCACCACTTCATTTTTGTTGTAACTCTCATTCCAGTTATTGATGGTTGTGCAAATGTTACCTTAGGTCCTATTGGACTGGCGAACGATGTCTGTTGCCCAATCCTAGATCTCTACTATGCATTTACATTCATCGAGGAGATGATTCATTGTTTCTTCCTTATCTTGACAGAGGTGGCAACGTGACAGGCCTATGAAACCCCTTTTCCTTAGGTTTTCCTAGGTTAGAATTTTGTTGTGCAGAACTAGCCATTTGAATATTTTGATTTTTTTCCATTGGGGCTGCCCCAAATATTTCCCCACGGTTGCACCAGATCTTCTTGGTCCTGGTCCACGATGTAGTTTCGTGCTTCATTTAAGTTTAATTCCCCACCATTTTTCCTTCCCCATCTTAGTTGGTCCTCTTCTTCTAAGATTACAATTTTCCTTTTCCCCAATTCCTCCTCCACCTCTTTCATTATTGTTGCGATCTGTTCTCTGTTTTGTGGATTGAGTTTKTCCTAGATCCTCCATATATCATAATTATTTTCTTGTTTCCAGTAGTGATGGATTTTGATTTTTCCTTGCATGGTCATCACCTATTGGAGTTCCTCCCTGTACGGAGTTTCCAGTCTGGGTTCCTGTTGCCACGTGTCCTCCCAAAATCTGGTTGTTTTACCATTCCTCACTTTTGAGAAGCTGTGTTTCTGGATCCAAGTTTTACTGCACCAGGCTAGATTCTAGATGGCTGATCCCTCCCTTGTGCCCATAAAATGAATTCGATCCTGGTCGTTGATGTTTGGAGCATACTTGGCCTTCCATAGGGTTGCCCATAATGTTGAATTTTCTTTGACCCATCTCAACCAGAGTTTCACCCCGTAGGCTTTGTTGGTTACCTGTGGGTCTTGTAACCCCATGCCTCCTTTGCATTTGGGTTTGCAAACATTCTCCCATGCCACAAGGGCCCATCTTTTCTTTCTTTCTGCTCCTTGCCATAGGAAGTCCCTTTGGATGGCTCTTATTTTTTGGAGTATTCCTTTGGGAGTAGGAAACACTGACATCATGTAGGTTGGAATTGCTTGCAAAACTGCTTTGGTCAGGATAAGTCTCTGTTGTTGGGAAAAATACCCTACGGACTAGCAAACTAGGGTCAGACTTGCATGCAGATTTTGACCGTAAAGAAATTACCTTTTAACCTACCACCCAAAACTTAAACCCCTCTTTCAAGATACATGCATGGAAAGGAACTACTAACCTTTTTACTGATGTTTGGTGTAGATCCTCCGTTGCGCTTTGCCCTCTTACTTGTGCTACTCCTTCCAAAGTTAACCTGTAATCAAGACAAAACACTATGCATGCATGCTACTTTTCTACTTGAGGGTTAAAAATTAAGCATAAATTACACAAATCATAGATAACTCATGCATTGGGACGGGAAAAGTATTCTTTTATTATTTTCAAAATGAATCAACTTACAATCAAAGTCGAGACCGACCACCACTCCTTGATCCTGATCCTGGGCTCCTCCTCTTCTTATGTCCTCCAACTGCTTTGTGTTAATTCTCCTTAGGCTTGAGGAAAGGCTAAAGGGTTGGGACAAATGGATTTAGCAAATGGATGGAGTTTCTTCTCTATAATTTTCCTCCTCCAAATGGTACCCCTACCCCTTCTTTTATAGGCTAGAAGGAGCTAGGGTTTTGGACGAACCCTCGGCCATGCATGGCCGGGAGTTTCAGTTAATTGACCCATAGCTTTTTGTCCCGTCGGCAACTTTCCTTTTTTTGTGATTCTGAAGGTACACGTGGGTTGTAGTGGGCCTGCCAGCATGTACTTTTATGTACAGGCGGGCTGTAGTGGGCCAGCTAGCGTGTACTTTTTAAAAGTGGAGTTTTCAGAAGAGTTGTTCAGTAGTTTTTGGCAAAGAAGGGATATGAATTGGCCTGATGCTAGGTAAGCATGTGTGGTGCAATTTAGGGTTATAACAGATGCCCCCTAATGTGTGAGGTCAGAAGAGCATCTGATGGCCGAAATGCATTACTAATATTTACTGATGTGCTGAATGAGTGGGCCCAAGGATCAGGAACCAGGAGGTGCCATCTGCAAAATAACAAATGTCTCACCGAGGCAGGCATACCCATGCTCGGGATAAAATAGAACCATGGCTACCAATCAAATACATTGTATATCCATGTCAAATAACTATAAAGTGTAGCTATGAATAATACACAGTGGAGCTACATATCGAAATTAGAAAGATATACATATAGAGTATCCATCTTCCAGAAGCTGATTCGGCCTGATGGCTGTACTTCAAAGATTGAGCAACAACTTCAAAATCTTCTAAAACTCGGGTAGGAGTGTAATATGAGTGTACGAATGCACTACCCAGAGGTCTTCGACGGCTCATCGGTTATGGACTTGATAATCTTGATGATCGAACTAAAGGCTTTAGTGATTTTGAACAAGGACTTGATTGGACATTCAGGATGGTTGAGTATGTGGACAAGAGACATATTGTAGAGGGGCCAACTCAGGCTTAGTGACAAACCTCCCTTGGATAATAGCATGACAAGTGATACGACTCAGACAACATATCTGTTAATCATAAGTCTACGAAGCAGGAGGCAACGCAAAATCTCCATATGTTTGGAAGAGTAACCAAACAGTGGAGGACACAACTCTGTATAGCGAGAAAAAGCTTCCTAAGGTCTTACTACATCCCATAGTTTGATGATCAAACAGACAGATGTGCTTCATCCAAGGGCGACTCATTATGATGCCAATAAAGAAAATACTTTTCCCATCCTCTTTTTGGGGTATATTTAATTTTTTTGTTCCTTTTGATGATTTTGTTGAAAAAAGAATAAAGGAATATTATGTTACAATGGAGGAACGAGTACTGCAAACATACAAGCTCAAGGCACAAGGACAAGATTGATGTTCTAGGGAAATGATACTCGGGAAAAATCCTTCAGTGGCCAAAGGTGTTAAGACAAAAAAGAAAATGGTTACAAGGCTGATGGGTAAGGTATGCAAATGTGGTTGATAGAACACACAATGGTAACATCCTTCGATGTAAGTTTAACGAGCCCAGGGAAGGGAAGCTCGGTGGTTTTTCATATTTAGAGAGTCTGAAGAAGCATAAAAGGAGACTCCAGTGGGGTACCTTTTTCGACAATAGTCTAGTCAGTTCGAAAAAGGGATAAACTAGCACCGATTAGACGTCAATTCAAAACCATTTTAACGAGTGTGAAAAGGACAATATCACTCGGCTATTTTTTCACTTTTAAGGAGTCTTAAAAAAGCTTAACTATGGACTCTGTTGGAAGATTGGTTGTTGTCATTGATGTCAACCCTAGTCATGGGTTTTGGACCAGAAGATTGATGAAATTATTTGGACATGAAGGAAAATGAAAATGAAGATACAACACCCATGTATGGATAGTATACATCATTCTCTTTCTGGTGGTATGTGGCACGTCACGTGGATCCTCATGGTTGAGGAGAAATGAATTTTTGAAGATGACAAAGTGAATTGTACATGTAGGCCCTGAAGACAATTAAAGAAAAGAATTACAAAGTAAGAAAGTGTCAGGTCGACCCTAATGTTAAAATGAAGTGACATAAATGGTATAAATAAACATCATTATACATTCATTTGATATAAGTCAAATTTCAGAGAGAAGAAGAAGTAAAAGAAGGCCATATTTCAAGGGAGGATGAAGTCTTTTGGTGATGTGTTCTAAGGTATGTTATTTTCAGGTCATCTTTCCATTTTTGCCATAACATTTTTTCTAGAACGATTCAGATGGTGAAATAGACATGGTAGTGAGCAGACATATCAAGGTACCTCTGGTAAAAAGTTCAGCTCTTGATTCGCTATAATTATGGAGATATACTCTATGGAATATAGGGTTTGTGACCAGTCCTGAAACTAGTCAAAAAAAAGGTGTTCCGGGTAAAACAGTCATAACTTTTTCATACAAACTCCAAATGCAGTGGGACCACTTCCATTGGAAAGAGTACGGACTTTAGTTTCTTTTGTGCGATTTTCATAATCAGATGTTAAATATTGAGCGCGGGGAATGCTGTACAAGTTGGGTCTTATGAACAGACCAGAATTGAATAAAGTTTTGTTATCTCTCATATATTCTTGGGTGGAAGGAAGGGGCAAGGATAGAGAGTTCAGATCTCTCTTGATATTGGAGGATTGTATCTTCCTCTTGGAGGATTATCCCTCCCTTTACATTTGGAAGCTTTAGCTACCTTTGGAAGTCATTACTTCCCTTGAACAAAAACTATTGATTATTTCTCATATATTGTGCATGGTGTATTGTGGTGTATTGGTGTAACTCTTATACTATTGTTAATTTCTCATTGGATATAATTGAATGGTTTAAGTATAAGTTGAAAAAGGTTTTTAAATTGTACTTGATACTGATTCACCCCCCTCTCAGTATCAACAGACTCTGTCAGGAATGTTCTTCTGGACCATTTTAACGAGTGTGAAAGAATAAGGTCACTCGACGATCCTTTCAATTTTAGGGAGTCTGAAAAGAGATTAACTATGGACTCCGTGGGGGTTTCTTTTTTGTAAATTTAGTCCCTCAGGCCCGAAAAAGGAATAAAATTATACCTAAGGATACTCTTCTAAAGAATGGGAATTCGATAGAGTATACCTTTGTTCGTACAATTGACCGTCTGGATCAAAAAAGGGGTAAACTACCGCCGAACAGACGTGAGTTCAAATTTCTGTTTAACGAGCATGAAAGGTCACAAGATCGCTTGGAAATATTTTAATTGTTAGAGGGTCTGAAAAGGACTTAAAAGGAGACCCATTTAAGGAACGTTCTTCTGGACCAATTTAACGAGTGTGAAGAAACAAGGTCACTCAACAATCTTTTCATCTTTAAGGAGTCTGAAAAGGGCTTAAAGAAGACTCAATTTTCTCAGTTAATCCGGACGAGATCGAAAAGAATAAATGCAGTCTCGTCGGATGTTGCTTTCGGATCTCAAAGCGATCTTGAAAAACAACAAAGTTAGCTCATGATAGACTCTTTGTGGGTCGGTGCCTAGCATCTCCTCGGGGGAGTTGTATGCTCCAATGAAAACATTGTCTATGACGCCAGGGGTTTTGGAGATATTTGTTGATTTTTCACAGTGTTTTCTCACCCTGCAATTTATCCCAATCCCGGTTTCAATCACACCTTATCACTCCAAAATGTTTAATGCCCTTTTCCCAATATTAATGAAATTTGCAAACATTAATATGCATTAAATTTCGAAATGAAATTTTGACTGAAACACATGAAATAAA
>JASDQU010739306.1:165127-180101 GCA_032191745.1 Picea mariana | reverse complement strand
AGGGGGTAGAGAAAGAGTCAGACTGAGTGGGAGAGGAAGGGGGGAGATAGAGGGAAGGGGCGGTAGAGAGATATAAAGAGAGAAATGGGGGGAGATTAGAGGACATAGAGTGAGGGGGATACAATGAGAGAGAAATGGAGGGGGATACAGGGTGAGGGAGAGTGTTACACATTATTTTGGTCACCCCCGTTATCACCGATGATATGTGTATTTTTTACTCCTATGTTCCCTGAAGCTACTGAAGAAATAAGACTTTCTCCCTGGGAAATAAATCATCTCTCCTTTCTTAAAAAATCTACCAAAGAAGATCGTCGCACCTTTCCAAATGATAAGGGTGCGATGATCCCTGATCATCACATGCTGCACCATAGTGGACTGCGGTGTCATCGCAGGTTGCTTGTGTTTAGGGTGTGACGATGCTCAAGCAAAGGAAAAATGTGAAATTCTCAAAGGTTCTAGAATGGAAGCTTCAGAAGGATGAGGTGGCCTCCGATCAGTTTGGATCTCACTCGCTTCTCTGATTTAGTGGGATTATCATAATCTCCTCATCCATCCCTATTCACTCTAAATAAAGAGGGATCTCTCATGGGAAAGGTTAGAGGTTGTCTTATGAATGAAGAATTATGTTGAAGATTGTACATGTGATAGATTTTCTTTATCTTTCCAAGCCAGATTGTGAATACTCTTCATCAAAAGCATTGGAGAAAAGGTGTGTGTGTTGAAGCAAAGGGCCATTGGAAGGGACCTTGCAACATCAAGGCATAGGTTGTATTCTCCACTTTCATCAATATAATGTAGTGATACATTTCGTCCCTATAAAAGTGTCTCCATTTTTATTATATAACTCCTTGATCTTATGCATAGGTTTCATTGGAATATATATATTGTTGTTCTCTCTCTTTGTTGGTTTGTACTTCTTAACAGGTTCAATATCCCACAAATACAAAGATGGAGCAAAGACGATACTAGAGAGGATCAAACGACGTTTAAATGGTATGTCATTTGTCCCTCATTGAACTAGTTTACACTACAATGAAATCTAAGGAGAAGCTTTTATTTTGCTATTTTTTTTTCTAATTTGTTGTTGAACTTAGGGAGATTAGTTTGTGTCAGCACTTACCGATTTTTCCGATAAAAAAATTGGCGACCATACTGGGAAACATACTCTTTTTGTCTTTCCTTCCTTTTTTGATTTTGGCTTTCCTTCTTTTCGTTGATTTTTCATTCTCTAAGTCATTGGGTGATCCATGTTGACTCGTTGGTCTTGAAAATTCATTCAGAAATCTTGTCCTCTGTTCATTTTTCCTTTATTTTCAGTCATCTTCACACCCTGCTGTGAAAAATAGTGCGACGACGTCGCACTACATATTTCTCACTGCCTACGACGATCCTTGATCATTGCACTATGTTTTTCTGATGCCTGTGACGATTCCTGAAGAAATTTTTGAGTGACAGTCAATTTTTTCTCTCTGCCTAGATTTGTGATCATTTCTTAGAATGAATTTTTGGTCTTGTTGGATGATTATTCACAGATTGGTTTGCATTTTTTAAATTTACTTTGATCATTTCTCAAGTGTTGAGAGTCTTTTTCATAAGCTTCTTGATTCTACCTTTCACTTATTGCTTCAAGGCTATAATCTCTCGTTTTCTTCCTTGAGTGATTGTCAGATAAGTTGTTAATGTTTTTTTATGAGTTTTGGATTGTTGTTGATTAGAAAATGAGTTTTGATTTCATTAGACAAATGAGCTTTCTTGATTTTACATTTTTTGTTGCATTATGAGTTAAGTTTGGGGACTTGCATTGTGAGTACATTAATTTTCTTGGATAACTTTTATTTTTGATTCAGATTTATGTTTTTATTTGAAAAGAAATAGAATTGAAATTTGTTTTTCTATTTGTAGTGTTTACAAGAAACTTTTTGCATTCAAGCATTTGTTTAAAAAGAGAAAATTGGAAAATTTGATAGCTTTGATTGTTTGGAATAAAGATTGTTCAAAGATTGAAGGAATTGTGTTTTGCAACTTGTTGTATTCTGGAAAAAGAAAACCTTCTTCCTTATGTAATTAGAGTTCATAAGACAAAAATATTCCATCTCATCTCTCTTTGCATATTGTTGAGTCAAGGTCAAGAATTTCATTAGTTTCATCTCCGCTTCCTTTTTTATTTAAACAATAGCCATCAAAATTCAACGTAATTTTAAAATCTATTTAGTAAATTTTATTTTCTAGAACTCTTATACACCAACATTAGCTAGGTACAACACTTTGGAATAGGTTGTGAGGAATACTCTCCAAAGCATCAAAAAACACAATAGTATCGTGTGATAGGGAGAGTTAAATCCACTTGCTACATTTTGTCCTGAGAAGCCCTTCTAACACAAGGGTCAATCACAAGGTCGCACTAGGACTGACAGAGTTACTCACCCTGCTTTGTTGGTCTTAGTGTAGTGAATGCATGTATTATTGGGGGTCACTAGAGAAGAAAATCCCGTGTGGACCTTCTCGAGGAGATTTCGGCCTTAGATACCCTGCCCTTGCACATATATCGGACTGTCGACTTCTTCCCCAGGAATCATTGTCGTAATTGGTAACTTTAGTAGCCTATCTCTTTAGGGTCTTTACACGAAGTGACTGTGGAGGGGAAAGTCTTTAAGGTACCTAGAATCGACGTTGGCTAAACTCACTCGGGCTCCTTGGAGGGTATACCCACGATTATGTGAGGGATCTTGCACCAGGGCATAATTCTGTTAAGCAGGACGTCAACGTAACTTTTCCACCTGCTTTATCCTAGCCCGTCTTGATCTCATGACATTGGATTTCATCACCAACTAGTGATTTAGAAATAAGAAGGTTTGTTCGTCTTATTGATATCGAGATTTTATTAGTGAAGTATTGTTTGTTTCTCTAGTTGGCCATAGATCTCTTTTATTATTTTTTGGGTGCGGCCAACATCGGCCCTCACTATTCATGTAGGATGCATGGATTGCCTCCGAAAGAATTGAAAGAATATTCCTCTTTTCTTCCTAATTCACCAGAGGGTCCTTCTCTTGAAGGGGCAGTCAATAATGATGTATCCTCTGAGATCAGAAGTTCTACTCCATTGGTTTGAATCATCACTCCATGTAAATCCATTATTGAATGTTATAAATGACCCAATTTTGCTCTGAATAAAATCTTCGAGATACATTGTTGCTGAAGAATATACTAGAATACCTTCAGGACATTTCATAGAGTCCGGTGTGGATGATCCACCATTTCACAGTGAATCATTTAGAACTCTGGTTCACACTTCTGGAATTTTTAATCCTAGTTCTGTCCCCTTCCGTTCTTTTTAGAGTACTTCCTCGAGACATGATATTTTTTATAAACTAGGTATGAGTCCAAACCAACCTATGTCATCACACATACTCATTACTTCTACTTCTTATACAGTACCTCTGGATCATTTTACTGGCATGACAAGTAATGTTGTTACATTTTCAGACCCATTGTTGGTTGGTACACATACAATTCTTCCTCTCCAACTCACTAGCTCCACCACAGTCCCACAAGTTACACGGTTTTTGTGGTAAGTACGGTAACAACTAAAGCTTCTATTGGAATGCCACTTTCACTTAGATCAAATCCATCACTTCCACCTGGGTATAACGCTCTTAATAGTTCTATTGTCAATCCTACCCAGGGTCCATTCGGAGGACCTAGTCTTTTTGTTCCACCTGGGTATAACGTTGTTAGCGATTTTGTTCCCACACCTACCCAGGTTCTATCCAGAGGTACTATCATTCCCCCACCACCTGGAGGATCTAATTGTCCTAGCCCAAGTATCTCCAATCATCTTGGAGGCACAATTCATTTTGTTTCTTCTGTTTTTCAACTTCTTGTTGGAGGTCAACCTCAAGTTGGGGAGAACCCCAAGTTGGGGGTCATAACCCAGTTTACGGACAACATATACCTGGATTACAAACCCAACCTTGTAATTTTTCTTTCCAAGTCAATCAACAACTGCCTGGGGGGAAAAATCCTCAATTAAATTCTTTTGTACCCTTTAATCCTGGGCAGCCTTATTCAGGCACTGTAAATCCTACCTGGGGTAAAGATTTTCAATCTAATGCTCCTTTCCAAGGTGGAATGCCAAATAAACCAACAAATGTTGGCTAATTGACTCAAAAAACCTTTGCAACCAAATTTGAAAGAACCCTCTAACTATTTACAAACTTCTTATGGCCCTACTGGTATACCTATGGGATTGCCTCCCCAAAATTACAAGTTTCTTCAAGTAAACAGACAATTTTCATTTCTAGCTACTTTGGATTTACCGGATTTATCTAGGATTTTGAATGATCCCATATTACATTCTCATTATTGTCCAGTTATACTGGCCAAATTACCATCAGACATTCCTAAGTTTGATGGTCGATCCGAAGAATACCAAAACAATCACATCATGACATTTCATCTTTGGTGTTCATCCAACTTCTTGATGGATGACTCCATCTGATTACGTCTTTTCCAGCGCACTCTTATGGGTTCAGCTGCTAAATGGTACATCAAATTTCCAAGAGGATTCTTCAATGATTTCAACACCTTAGCTATGGATTCCTTGAGACATTACCAATTACCAATATGATATGAGACAGGAACTGAAATTTTAAGTTCATTTAAACATTCCTCCTCTACTCACATCTCAAATCATATTCACGAGTGGAGGAGGAGACGACGATTAATAAAAGTTCCCCTTCTTGGTCAATTATTGGTTGAGTGGTTTACCAAATCACTCATCAATCCTATATCCCATGATGTTTCCATGGGAGGTGTCATCACTGAAGAGTATGCGATCAATCGTGCTCAATACTTAGATCTCGTTTATTTTGAAATGGGCACATTATATGACTTGATCCCTGACTCTCCTCTCCCGTCTACGAATCCAACCCCAATGCCTCCAGTAGCTTCTCATGTTGTTGATGGTGTGATTGGCACTTTTCATGCTGAGACTCAGTCAAAACAGGTCAATCATTCTAATCCCAAACCTACTATTGCTAATGTAAAAAATGCTACTCCTCCTTCTCCCTCTCCCAGTAAAACCTCTGAGGTAAATACGGTCTAGTCTACGCCTACCGATAAATATCAAAATAAAAAGAAAGGGAAGGGTAAGAATAAAGAGGATAAAACTAATAATCAACAACTGGATAAATCCAAAAATCAACCTGTTGATGATAAAGAAAAGTGAAAGCCTCGCTATCCTTGTGTTATCTGTGACAATGACCATTACACTAAATATTGTCTAAGACATGCAGAAGTTACTAAGTTCCTCCAAGGAACAACGACTCCCCCTACACCTATCATTTTGTAACAACCTTTTCCTTCTCAACAAAAGGTCCAATTGGTTATTCATGACCAACCCTCTCCCTCTACCACCTCTTATGTACTTATGTGTACTGGTGACTCCAATAAAAATGAAGTTGTAGTCGCTACTCGAACAAAAGATTATTTTCCTTCTAAAGAGAAAATTGATGGTCCACCTCCTCCATTGTCTCAACCTCCTCTATTGGCTCTTCCTCCTCATGTTCCTCTTCATCTCGAATGACCTATTCTAGATATATTTATTCGTCCACCTCCTAAGTATGTCATTTGTAAGTATTCATTTAACCCACATGCATGTGCGACTCAAAACTACAGTATTGTAGAAGATATTCCACATGCACCTTCTACAATGTCGGCTCTCGAAGTCCTTCAAAGTTGTCCTACTCAACGGAAGGCACTATTAAAGGATATCGGTGGAATTGATCCTACTGATACGAATTTGATAATATTTGACTCAGAAGATCACATTCCAAGACTCCCTCATGAATTAGCTTTTCAAATACAAGTAATTGTGGAAAATAAGAATATTTGTCGAACAATTGTTGATGAAGGATATTTTCCTTGTGTCATGTCCGTCACTTGTTGGAAAGCCATTGACTCTCCTTCCCTTACCAAGTCACACAACACGTTAAAATATTTTAATGGTATAGAGTTTAAATCTTATGGTGTTCTTCCTGTGTTATCTATTGCGTTAGAAAGAAAAATAGTTACTGTTGAGGTTGAGGTGTTTTATGAACCTCTTGATTACAACCTTTTACTTTGACGTAGTTGGATCGATTTTATGCAAGCAGTTGTTTCTACCCTTTTCTGTGTGATACGTTTCCCTCACCAAGGTAAAGTTGTTATGGTATATCAACTCACCTTTTTTAGTTATGATTCACACACTAGTAACATTCCATTCATAGTAAAAACACCTCTTGGTTATGAGAATGTCGGTGTGGTTCTTTTAAAGGATTCATCATTAATGGGTACTTTCCCTATTCCACCACTAGATGTTCTTCCTCCTTTTGTCACTTCTATTAACATGATTTCGACCTGTGTTGGCGAAATCCCTGAGTCCTATGACCCTTGGATATTACCTATCTTGGAAGCATGTCTTCATTATGTAAATCAAATGCCTTTAAATCCGGTGGAATTGGCCTATCAAGCTATTCAATCAGCATCTCCTTCTCCTCATTCTCTCTTTGATATGTCTCCTGATCCGTTTCACACAATATTTTCGACTGATGAAACGATCATGGAAATTATGTATGTGGAAGACATGCCTTGGGATGATGGACATCATTGTTCCATACTCTTCCTCGAACCCAAGACTATCGAGAGTTATCAACGGATTTTGAATCTGTCTACAATTGTTAATTTCCCCTTAGTTTCTAAACCAACACGTGATATTTTGTATGAAGGGAACTTGGGAAATATTTCACCCACCATCCCTCTAGATATTTCGATTAATCCTGGCATAGTGGAAAATGTTCACATAGGTGCCTCATGTTCTCCCGATGAGATCTGAACTTACAAGGCCCTTTTCCAATATTTTTGTGAAGTCTTTGCATGGAGTTACGAAGAGATTCCTGGAATTGATCTAGATATCGTTGTACATGAAATTAATACATACCCTGACACTAAACTCATTTGACAACAGCTTCACCCAGTTCATCCACGAAAATATGCTATGATCAAACTCAAAGATGGAAAACTTCTTAAAGTTGGTTTTGTCAACCCTGTAGCATTGACTGATTGGGTGTCCAATCTTGTTCCGGTCATGAAAAAACAAAGATCGATCCATGTTTGTGTTGATTATAGGGATATTAACAAGGCTTGTCCTAAAGATAATTATCCAACCCCTTTCATCGACCAAATCGTTGATGATTGTGCCGGAAGTGAAATCTTGTCTTTGATGGATGGATTTTTCGGCTATAATCAAATCAGTATTTTACCCGCAGCTCATCATAAGACCGCTTTTATTTTCCCTTGGGGTACCTTCGCGTACCGTAAACTCCCTTTCAGTCTCGATAATGTTGGTGCAACTTTTCAATGCACTATGTCTTATTCCTTTCATGATATTAATAATATTGTACAACCTTACCTAGATGATTTACCGGCGCATTCCATGCATCCTCAAGATCACCCGGCACACTTACGATCCATGTTCATCCGATGTCGATATTACTGCATACAATTGAATCCACATAAATGCATTTTTTGTGTGGATTCTGGAAGACTTCTAGGATTTATTGTTTCCATGCATGGGATCAGGTTGGATCCTTTGAAGGTTGAAGCTATTATCAATTTGCATCCTCCTTCTACCTTACACAAACTCCAAATTTTGCAAGGGAAGGAAAACTTTCTACGACGATTCATTCTCAATTATGTTGAACTAATGAAAGGTTTCACTCGACTTTTTAAGAAGGGTCATGATTTTTTATGGGATGACACTGCCAACAAATCCTTTGAAGCTTTGAAACTTGCATTAACCCGCACACCACTCTTATTCCCCCCCCCTATTATAGTCGAGATTATTTCTTATATTTGGCTGCTTCGGATCATACCATCGCCATGGTCCTAGTCCAAGAGGATGATTCGCAGGATGAACATGTCATTTACTATTTAAGTCGGAGTCTTATGACCATCGAAATCAAATACATGCATGTGGAGAAATTGTCCTTGGCAGTTGTTCAAGTTTTCCATCGTTTTCGTCACTATATCTTATTGCGCAAAACCACGATTATTTCTGATTGCAACCCTATGCAACATATTCTTACACGACAATTGCTAGGGGGGAAATACTCCAAATGGATAGTGATTCTCCAAGAATTTGATTTGGAGTTTGAGAGAGCCAAGTCAAATAAGTCTTCGGTCTTTGTTGAGTTGATATGTGACCTTCCCTCCACTGATACAGAAAATGTGTTAAAAGATTCTTTCCCTGATGAATCTCTCTTTCTGATTAGTTCAGATGATATCTGGTATGGATATATTATCATTTACCTCCAAACCAAAACTTTTCGGCACGATATATCTCATGTAGATTGTCGTCATATTAGGTATCAAGCCCCTCAATATATTATTCTTGGTGATACCCTTTACCATCGTGGTATTGACTCTGTGTTTTGACGATGTTTGGCATATGACGAAGCTAAGAAAGAACTAAATGATTGTCATTCTGGAGCATGTGGTGGTCATATGTCTGGGTATTCCACTTCCCAAACGATCCTAAGAGCTAGTTACTTATGGCCTTCACTTTTTAAAGATTGCATTCTTGCAGTTCAGAAATGCCACGTTTGTCAAACCTATAATAATAATATTTGATCTCATCCTACTCCTCTCTATCCTATAGTTTTCGTTGGTCCATTTTCTAAATGGGGTATTGAATTCATGAAATGTAACCCTCACTCGGTTGGGGGGCATGGATACATAATTGTAGTTGTGGATTATTTCACTAAATGGGTCAAGGCGATGCCTACATTTTATAAGACTAGGAAAAATGCATCACTGTTCATATTCAATCATATCATCACTAGGTTTGGTGTCCCTCAATCCATTGTCACCGACCATGGCACCAATTTTCACAATTTTATGATTTTTGAGCTTACAGATAAGTTGGGTTTACGACATGAAAACTCAACCCCTTATTATCCACAGGCCAATGGCCAATTTGAAGCAATCGACAAAGTTTTAACTACCATGCTTCGACAAATGATAGGGATTCACAAGTCGAGCTGGCACACAATGCATTTTTTGGCATTATGGGCCTATTGGACATCAGTTAAATATGCTACAGGGTTCACAGATTTCTAGTTAGTGTATTGTATCGAAGTCGTTTTCTCGGTTGAATGTGAAATCACGTATCTTAAACTAGCTATCAAACTTCTCCCCAACACCACAGCCGAAGAAGAACATCTCTTGTATTTAATGCAATTAGACAAGACTCGTTGTAATGTTGCGTTAGTAATAGAAACCCAGAAGAAACGAATCAAGGGTCAATACAAAAAACATGTTAAACCTTGTGTTTTTTCTGAAGGCGATTTGGTTCTTCTGTATGACCAAGATCATGATTTGTTGGGGGAAGGTAAATTCAAGCCCATGTGGCATGGCCATTACATCATTAAATGAGTGTTGGAGAAAGGGGTTTATGAGCTGCTTGATTACGATGGAATTCCTTTGGGTGAACCCAGAAATGGGCTTTACCTAAAGAAGTACTATGCTTAAAACATTTTTGCATGAGTTCTTTGTACTTTAATGTATCATACTCTCATGTTTCTTTTGTCGTTTATTTTTATCCCCTCAAACTACTTACATTGCCTTGTGCTTGGTTTCCATATGTCAGTGTTCTCACTACCCTATATTGGCTTTGTTGATGATGCTAATCATAGTACTCAAAATCTAGCGTCTGTTGCATGGTAAATCTATGAACCTACGAACGAGTTGATCAGTATACATGATTATTTCCTTGGTCATGCAACTAATAATATTGAGGAATACAGTGCGGTTATTGAGTTATTAACTCACACCATTTCATTTGGAATCCTTCATATAATTGTAAGTATTGATTCTCAACTTGTGGTGCTGCAATTAAGCGACGTTTATTCCATCTAAAGTCCTACACTATTATGGGTGTACTTGAGAATTCACCTCTTGGAAAGAAATTTTGATTACATTGAATATCAACACATTCCTAGATATCTAAACAAATTAACAGATGCATTAGCCAATTATGTTTTAGATAAACATTTGCATCATTTATAAATCCAAAAACACATGTAAAGACAAGTAATCTAGTAGAAGTTTTGTATTATAACGTCAAAAGTTACAAAAAAGTGTGTCTTGAGACCAAAATGTTGAAGCACATAGCTTCATATACATATGCATCATGGATGCTTCTCGTGATAACAAACCATTTTCCGTGCTACACGACGGAGCAGTGGACCAATGGATGTTGAAACACCAACTGTATGGCATTGGTAGCATCAAGGTAACTCATCCATGGTGATATCAGGGATATCCATAGTCAATCCCTTGAGGTTCATGTGTTCGATCGCCTCAAGATCCTCAGTTGTTACCCCTCAACCTGCCACTTCACCTATCTCCCCATGTCTTTGGATAGGATATGATCCTGGAGGCATGAAAGGTGCCACATCTGCATTATTGAGAGCTCTTTATTAGTATCGGATACATAACATAAAAATTCCATAATTAAAATACCAAAAACAACATATAATGAAAACATATTTTTTACCTATCTATTCCTATTGTGAACCCTCGAGTAGTTCCAAGTCGGGATCACCATGGAAGTTCATCCCGGCATATGCATAATCCTCCAAGCCGATCTCTTAGCCATTGGAAGAACACATGACCATATGTAACGGTTGGCATGCCACCATGGTGTGCCATCAAGTCTACCCACCTCTTCATATGAGGATCATGTGGAGTAGGTACACCCCAATCCACATGTTGTAGGAGCAAAACTGGGACCCTCTCTAGGAAAAAGGATACCAAAATTGATCCATATTTGAATTGTTTCAATCGATCGGTCCTGCACTTTATTAATTGTTTCTTCATATTTTTTAGGAGGCCCTCACACTAGTTGAATATTCAAGGCTCCATGCACTCGATAAAAAACTGGAAATGACTCGGTAAGGACATGTGTGGAGATACACTCCCTACCACACGAGTAATAGTATAGAGAACTTTCCTCAAAGATAAATCCTCAACATCTTTTATGGCAACCTTGCCACTATGTTTCTTTGTACCAATTGTGCAGTGATGTGCTACATAATAATCCATAGGTTCACCTCCTCTTCTACTTCCCAATAGTGACACCCGAGACCCACGATGAGATAATCCAGTCAAAAAATAGATGTCATCAATATCTAAAGTGAGTGTATGAACCCCAACATGAAAGGCTTGTTCATTTACATCCCACATTCGGACTAGGTGCTCCAATAGAACCAATTGGGCCCTCATGCCTTGCACTTTGAAAAAATTAAGCAAGTCGCACTCCCTGAGTGCCATGACATTGTTGGGATCATTCCCGAAAATGTAATATTCCTCTTCATTCTCTCTTTCCCTCCATTTGATCATGATGAACTATGGAAAATCTACCAAAAAACAATAAAAGATGAATTAGTTCATCAAAAATTCAAACTTGGAGGTTTCCCTAGTTCTTTCTCTCTTTTTATTTTTTGAGTTGTGGTCGTCGCAGGGGCCAAGGTTACCATAGTATGGTGTCATCGTACCCCATCATTTAACCCCTTGCAATGATCCTAGATCGTTGCAGTTCCCGATATGGAGAGCCTACAACGATCTGGAGGCACTCTATCCCTTGGAAATGTGCCCATAAACTCAAAATTTATCTTTTAAAACTGAAAAAAATTACTATAGAAAGAGAGAAGGGAGGAAAAGCACCTTCCTCATGGAAACGGCTCGAGAAATCATCCACGGAACGCTCCAAAATCGTCACTTGAATATCGAAGGAAAATGAGGGTTTTTGGCACTAGTTTGGTGAAAATACAAATGAAATGGTAAAATGAACTTGTTTTGACCTATTTAACCTATTTTTACCATTTTTAACTTAAAATTAAATTATTTTTTAATATTTCCACCTATGTCAAAAACCTAATGAACTTCTCAAAGTGTCAATATTGCGCGATAGGGATCTGGCGATTGGACTTTTGATATGGATCACTCCTTTTTGGTCGTTTTTGTGTGTTTTTATGGTGTATATATGCTTTTAGGTTTTTTCAATAAAAAATGACGAGCATGGTATTTATTCTTTCTCATGCTTGTAAAACTATGAGAATGTAATCTAGTAAACTTTATCACTTTTTTGGACTCATAATGGCAATACGAAAAAGGAACCCCCTGGAGTCCCCTTTAAGCTCTTTTCAAACTCCCTAAACATGAAAATATAGCCGAGTGACCTTGTTCTTTTCAAGCTCATAAAAGTATTTGAAGAAAGCGTCTGATGAGTGGTATATTATCTCTTTTTTGATCTCATCAGACCAATTTATGAAAAAGGACATTTTGGAGTTTTATTTAAGTGTTTTTCAGACTCTTTAAATATGAAAAACCCCTTATTTTTCTTTCTTTGGACTCGTAAAACAAGCATCGAAAGACCCACATGGGACCGAACCACTCCTTCCTAGGGTTCGTTAAAAATACTCTGAGGGTCTCATCTGAAGGATGAGCTTACATTACAAGCAAATGTTATCCTCCTCAAGCTTGCGTAAAAATAAAGAGGTAGTTGCCAGAAATGGTGGGGGGAAATTGGGAAAGAAATCTATATCTGTATCTGTGTTAGTGGCAGTAAGTTGTTCTTGAACATGACACCTCTCTTCATTATTGTATCTAGGTTGGGAAATCCATTTGTCTCTCGTTTGATCATCGACAAGTTTGTATGTTGGGTCTTCCTTGAGTCAATGATGCCAAGACAATTGTTGTGTCATTCATATGTTCAAGAGAAATTCGACCTAAACAAGCCTTCTATTGAGTTGTCCATCTGTAGTCGTCAAAACTGTTACCATGTTAGCCTTCCCTAATTCATTTCTGAATCACTTTATACTTTGATCTACTTCAAATCCATTACATATTTTGTGTCACTCATGGGGGATACATTAAGGCCCTCCTGTGACGAGTTTTTTCCTGTCGAATTCAACTCATTATCTAGGAATTAGACTTAGAAACCATCTTAGTACCTTGGAACCTGTATGCCTCAATGGCAGGTTTCCTCATTTTCGATAGTAGGTTCACATCATTGGCCCCTGATTTGAAAATTCCATCGAGTGTTCGACTTCAGCTCATTAATTCAAATTTGTTGGATTGTACTAGAGTATCATGGGGGTCATTGACATCAATGGTGATTTCTCTCACACTTATTAACGGTATCCATTAATGATCAGTAATCAAGTGGTTTCTACCATGTTCAACTTCTACACCTGTAATCACATGGATAGATTCGTACTTCATAACAATGGAAATTAAGACCCCGGATATTTTCACATAGATCCATGTTGTGATGGAGTAATCATAAGTCTGTACTGGCACATAGATCCACAGTGTATTTCTCATGGCTATGTCCAAATTTGAGTCCTTATAGCATAGATTCATAGTGTATTTCTCGTGGCTATGTTGAATCATGATGACATGGATCCACAGTGTATGATTGGTGGCCATGAATCACTTGACACTTATGCTTAGAGTCACTTGTAGTTTGAGTATGGGAATGATTACCTCAGTAAATGGTATATTATAAAGTAGATGCTTGATTGTTTGTAGGTTTCCGACCGATGCACTCCTTGTTCTTGACACACACATTCTACAAAGTATTTCAATTGTCACATGTTCCAAGTTCATACTTTGGTGGGCATTCTGTTACACATTATTTTTGTCACCCCCATGATCACAAATGATATGTGTATTTCTTACTCCTTTATTCCCTGAAGCTATTGAAGAAATAAGACTTTCTCCCTGGGAAATAGAATCATCTCTCATTTCTTAAAAACCCTACCAAAGAAGGTCATCGCACCTTGCCAAATGATAGGGATGAGACAATCCCTGGTCATCGCATGCTGCACCACAGTGGATTGCGGCATTGTCGCAGGTTGCTTTTGTTTAGGGTGTGACGATTCTCAAGCAAAGGAAAAGGGTGAAATTTTCGAAGGTTCTATAATGGAAGCTTCAGAAGGATGAGGCGGCCTCCGATCAGTTTGGATCTCACTCACTTCTCTAATTTAATGGGATTATCCTAATATCCTCAACCATCCCTCTTGACTCTATATAAAGAGGGATCTTTCATGGGAAAGGTTATAGGTTGGCTTATGCATGAAGAATTTTGTTGAAGATTGTACTTGTGATATATTTGCTTTAGCTTTCCAAGTCAAGTTGTGAATACTCTTCATCAAAAGCATTGGAGAAAAGGTGTGTGTGTTGAAGCAAAGGTCCATTGGAAGAGAATTTGCAATATCAAGGCAAAGTTGTATTCTCCACTTTCATCAATATAATGCAGTGATACATTTCTTCCCTATAAAAGTGTCTCCATTTTTATTGTATAACTCCTTGATCTTATGCATAGGTTTCATTGGAATATATATATATCGTTGTTCTCTCTCCTTTTTGGTTTTTGCTTCTTAACAGGTTCAATATCCCACAAATCTAAAGATGGAGAAAAGATGATACTAGAGAGGATCAAATGACGTTTAAACGATATGTCATTTTCTCCTCATTGAACTAGTTTACACTACAATGAAATCTAAGGAGAAGCTTGTATTCTGCTATGTTTTTTTCTAATTTCTTGTTCAAGTTAGGGAGATTAGTTTGTGTCAGCACTTACCGATTTGTCTGATAATAGAGAGAGAGGAGTAAATTAAAGAGAGAGAAGGGAGGAGGGGGAGATAAGGGGAGGGAGGGAAAGATCCAACAAGAGTAAAAGAGAGCTTGAGAGTGGGGTGTAGAGATTGAGGGATAGGTAGAGAGAGGGGGGGTAGATAAATAAGTGGAGAGAGGGAGAGATCCAGGAAAAGAAGAAAAGAGGTCAAGAGTGAGATGGAGAGAGATAGAGAGGGAGGTAGAATGAGAAAGAGATAAATAGAGAGAGAGAGAGAGAGAGAGAGAGAGAGAG
>JASDQU010739306.1:126700-138383 GCA_032191745.1 Picea mariana | reverse complement strand
CTATTTTACCAAATACACCTTTTTATAACCTCCAATACCTATAAACCCTCCCCCAATACCCCACATCCCCCCAATACCTACAATATAGTGACTCTATTTTTGACAATTTTAAAATCCCCTTTAAGAATCAACGTGATAAGATATCGGTCAACAAGGTGAAGCCACTGTGTAGAAATTAAACATCTAGGACAAGGATGAATCATTCGATCCAATGCACCAAACACCCCCATACACAACTAGTAGATAGGCCAGAACGCTAATCACCAACAATTCAGGGACATTAAAACCCATAACTCCAAAATAACTAACACCATGGAGCAACCAAAATTTCATAAACACCATAAAACTATATACCACACAAACTTTAAATTGCCAAAGCAGAGGTATGACAGTGCACCAAATGTCCACCGAGATTTTAATTTCATCCCAAATTAGTTCACCACCCAGCAATGTTGCTCAAGGGAACCACATAATATGCCATTATCCAAGTTGAGCTCGGATAAGATACACACGATGGTTCAAAATGCCGTAGGAATAAGGGGCCAAGTCCTTTAATATATTGATCCCTTGCTTAAGAGCATATGGTGATGGAGGTGTCGTGACATTTTTTGATTGATGGTGTTATAATTTGTCTCCATAACCATTAACATATAAAAGATTAAGGTATGGCTTGGTATAGCATTCCTCCAAAGAATCTCAAGGTTAAGCTTGGTTTCTTTGTTATCTAGAAGGTTGGTTTGTCGACTGAATTCTCTTATAACCTTGAAGAAAGAGACCTTCTACAATATGTAACACTTATTTTGGATCCATTATAAGAGTCTTATTTGAGATCATTGAGTTGATGATCATACTTAGATAGAAATCAATGCCTTTCTTTATTTTTTCACTTTTTGTACTTATTGCTTACACAGTTATTGTGAAAATCTGCATACTTTCATTATATTCGTCGCTCAACAATTTTACTGGTAAAGTCTACGAAGGTATACATACCCTACCCCCCTTTGGATTTGAACATGTGACCTATTAGGAGGAAACACATGTTCTTAACCATTAGGCCCACTCAGGCTCTATAAAACTGTCCAATACATTATTGATTGAATTAAAAAAAAAAAAAAAATTTAATTTTTTATTATATTATGAATTGAAAAGTAAAAATATTTCATAAATAATAAAATTAATAGTTTTAAATTGTTTAATAGTTTCCTATTCTAATAATTATGAAAAACTATAGGAAAATAACACAAATTTTCAACTTAATTTTTATTAAATTTTATTTCTTAATTAAAAGTATTAAAGTTTCTATAAAATAAATTGTTTTTCTTTTAAAGGTGGTAAAATTGGTTATAACTTGGTTTTTCTTTTAAGGGTGGTAAAATTGGTTATAACTTGGTTGTGAAGTACTAATGAGGATAATGCTCCCTTGATAGATACCTTTAGGACTTGGGTTATTAACATGTTTTCTTAAGTAAGAGGAATACAAGTTCTTAGCCAATAAGAAGTGCTTTTAAGTCTTACTCTAACCAAAATGTGGTTTCACCCTATATAGTATATGAAAGAAAGCTGGTATCCCACCATTCCAACTAGGTCATGTTCTTTCTAATAACATTTAACCTTAATCACATACATAAACTAGACACGACCCCTTGTAATTTAAAATAAAAAGATATTAGGCAATTGTATTTGATTATTTCCATAATCAATATAAGAAAATAAATATATTAGAAAAAAATATCTTTAGCTTTGATCACACTTCTAGTAGCAAATATACCAACATAGTGGGATTACCTAGGTGAGGCCTAGGTTCAAATCCGTCTAGCTACCACTATAACCCCTAGGCAAGTGCCAACAACCTGCAAACCAATGCTTAGCAGAGAACTTATGACTTAACAAGGGCTCAGGCATCCCAAATCCCATCGGGGTGGAACCTCTATCCTAGGGGGTGTTTACCCTTCTAGTATGATCACAATGGACCAACATGTCCATCCATGTTAACTATCAGCTATCATGCCTCTGAAGGTGCAAACATTTCTAAGTTTTTCCAATTTAAAAAAAAATGTTTCACTGCTAGGGACATGATAGATTTGGAGTTAATATGTGTGTGTGTGTGTGTGTGTGTGTGTGTGTGTGTGTGTGTGTGTGTGTGTGTGTGTGTGTCAATTCCATGTTGAGCACTACATCTCCCTCATACTAGGATGTAGAGAGAACCTATTGGTAGATAAATAAACATTTTACTTAAGATGGACACTAAAATATATTAATTTATTGTCCACATTGAAGTATTTTGTTTGTTATTAATATTTTTTTGAAATGTTACATGTCAACTTCATATTGAATATTAAAAGAAAGAATTACATGTCTCTTGTGGATAATCAAAACAAAAAATGCTTGCTTTATTCTCTTTAGTTGAGATATGCCCATTAGAATAAACATACCAAACACACATGTGTACAACATAGGACATTAAAGAAATATTTTACTTAAGGTGGGGATTGCAATAATTTAATTTATGACCCACATTGAAATATATTGCTTATTATTAATATTTTTTTGAAATGTTACATGTAAACGTCATATTAAATACTAAAAGAAGGAATTATACCTCTCCGCTTGAACAATCAAAGCAAAACATGTTTCCTTTATTCTCTTCAAATGAGAGATGCTCATTAAGTAAATATACCAAACACATGTACAACATAGAACATTAAAGAAATATTTTAAGGTGGGCATTGAAATATTTTAATTTATGACCCACATTGAAAGAAAAAAATGTTTCTTTTATTCTCTTCAAATGAGAGATGCTCATTAAGGTAAATATACCAAACACATGTACAACATAGAACATTAAAGAAATATTTTAGGGTGGGCATTGAAATATTTTAATTTATGAGCCACATTGAAATATTTTATTTGTTATTAACATTTTTTTGAAATGTTACATGTCAACTTCATATTGAATATGAAAAGAAAGGATTGTACACATCTCCTCACAAACAATCAAAGGAGAAAATGTTTGTTTTATTATGTTTTGAGAGATGCTCATTAGAGTAAACACGCCAAACACATGTATAACATAGGACATTAAAGAAATATTTTATTTAAGACTGGCATCGAAATATTTTAATTTATGATCCACATTGAAATATTTTGTTTGTTATTAATATTTTTTCGAAATGTTACATGTCAACTTCATATTGAATACTAAAAAAAGAATCACATGTCTCCCACCAATAATCAAAACAAAAAATGTTTGCTTTATTCTCTTTATCTTAGAGATACTCATTAAATAAACATACCAAACACAAGTGTACAACATAAAACATTAAAAAAATATTTTAATTAAGGTGGGAATTGAAATACTTTAATTTATGGCCCAAGTTTAAATACTTTATTTGTTATTAATATTTTTTTTGAGATGTTACATGTAAACATCATATTGAATACTAGACGAAAGAATTACACCTCTCACGGTAACAATCAAAGCAAAAAATGTTTCCTTTATTCTATTTAGATGAGAGATGCTCATTAAAGTTAATATACAAAACACGACAAAACATAGTACATTAAAGAAAAATAAACCTGAAAAGATGCGACGAATGCCTCCACGGTCTTTTACCCATTCCCCAATGGATTGACTAAAAACATGGGAAGCTCATGGCTTCTCCATTACTTTTACTATTACTTGAGTGTGGGGTTGGTCTAACTGCTCTATAAATGTTCAAAAGTGAGGCACAATAAATGGATTAATTGAACGAAAACAAATTTTCATTTGCGAAGGTTTGGAAATCTTCCTCCATCGAATTTTGAAATGGGTGTTTCACGGAGCCGATACATCGTGCGCTTCTTCATTATTCAATTGCTTGGCTGCTTAGGATGGCTATGCGATATTGCATCAGTGCAACTCGATTTAGTTGAGAAAGTAACGGGTTCCATTAGTTCTCCCGACATAGCATTCACCTTCATGGGAAATTTAGTTGTATTTGTTACAAGTTTGTTAAGACGACGACTTGATTTGGAGATTGGTGCCAGGGATGTTCTGGCTACCATGAGAGTCCCCGGGAAGGACCAATTGAACTAGATATATGATGAGTTTGGACTGACTACATGCCAGAAAGATCAATTAGGAGAGGCTTTTGTTGTCATGCTGTCCTTTGACGTGCCCATATCTTCTATGAAGCAATTCATGACGTATTTGTCCTGGGCCTATAAGGTGCACTCCATTCTACTTCAATGTTTTCCTTTAAAATCTAAATCTGATGAACTCCTTCTTGGGATCTGTAATTGCATTCACGATGGTTATAAATATAAATGCAATTGCATTGTATTCTGGAATGTGGAAGACATCATAATAGTGCTTGCTCGTCGGATGCCCAGAACACTTAAACGAATGTTTGATTCCTTGTGCCTATTGCCATCTCCCAAGTGCCTAGAAACTGACTGCCATGGATGAATCTAGGCTCATTTTTCTGTGGAGGAGACTGATGAATCTGGAAGTAACATATTGACAGAGGGTGACATCGAAAAAAGAAAGAAGGCAGTGAAGGAAATATTTGACTATATTTCTAGCAGAGCCATGGAAAAAGATCATCCTTGTATCTGCACTCCACTTTCTCCATCAGGCTATGATCAGTGGACACAACTACTATTCAGATTTTTGAGAGGTGGATATAGATCCTTTTCAATAAATCCATCTTTCATAGTGCCAAGGTTAACATAAGTGCTACTCAACGTTGTATTAACTGGTTGGTTCAGAGTGGATGGCCTCTGCAGCGCTCTCGTGGAAAGATGGGCGATAAAAGATTATGTTGTCCAAGGAGGTGGGTTTTATTTCAGTGCTTTTCTAATCAGTGGATATTGTAGGACGAACTATGAATGGCCCTTGTTGAAATTTAGAGGTAGTCCTTCTGTTAGCTCTCCAAGAAACTCTATAGGGTTGTAGGCTAAATATGCTTGGTAACTTAAGAAATGTGATAATTAGGTGTATTTGGATCAATGGGATAACTTAAGGGCTAATGAGAAGAACAACTTATCATGCATTCGAATGAGCCAGTGCTTTTAGAAATCAATAATCAGATAAAGTAATTGGAATAGGGTATGAAGAACACTAATCTAGATAACCAAGTACATTAACATGTAGGGTCATACAAGATAGTAAGAGATCCTTTAATTCAAATTCATGAGCTAAATAAGAATATAACAGTTCTTAAAAGCTAACCTAAACTGAATCAAAGTACAGAGTAATGCAACACATGAACAAATCTGACATTGGTAGCAAAAGAAGTCTGTGATTCATATCAAGATAAGAGTCTAAGTACATGAGCCAAAATGTATCCAGGATTGAACCCCCTGGTGCTCCAAATGTCTTTGGCTTTATAGTTTTTACAATACAGTATTCAGCTCCTGAAAGAGTGGATTAGAAATACTAAATATAGAAAGTCAAAAACTAGATTACAAAAGATAAGGAATGATCCTCAAAATGAGGTCAATTCCACATTTCATGGTCTTCAGATAATGTAGAGTCCTTGTGCAGTGTAGATAATCCTTCCAAGGTTGTTTGATGACTCTTGAAGAAGATGAGATTCAAATTTTCTGAGTTTGGAAAAAACCCCAATTCGTTGCCACCAAAATAGATAACAAAACCAACTTGAATACCTCTTTTAACTCTTTTACACCAAAAGTGGATCTTAGATTTGATTTTATAATTCAATCTCTATCCATTAAAAGAGTTTTCAAATGATTTGGATTAAGAAAACTTCAATATGGGCAAAATTTAGCTTTCTCTGGCCATCTCAGGTTTCACCAACTATTTTGCCTTACGATATTCTAGTTAGCTGGTGAAAGCTCTGCTTTTCATCAGCTAACTGGTTATAATTTTTCCTTTTGCACTGGTGAAAGCTCTATCTTTGGATAGCTGTATTCCCTGTCTCTTTCCTTAGTTATAATACCTTTCTTTGATCAGCTTCTGTAACAATTTAATTGAAGTTACTTCTATACCAAGAGATGCAGTAAAGAGTCCCTGAGATGATGTTGCATTCTCGGTGACCACTGCTAGGTTTGCAAACAAAATGTTTACTAGAATTTGCTAGATAGAATGAACTCGAGGATGACAAAAGGATGTTGCTTTCAGTCTGTTCCTACACCTCTGCATAGATAAAAACAATTGCCACTATAATCCAGTGACAGGTTTACTATAGCAGAAGACATACCACACTATGCTTCTTTACTGCTATCTGTAGATTTCTTGATATGAGTGCCTCATTTGATGTTTCATATGAAAGGCTGCCAATGTAAAAGCTTCCTTTGTGATTGATTTGCAGTTTGTACTGGATTGGTGCTAACAGTTGCCAGATTGCATACAGTAATTCGACCATCAATAGTCTTACTAGGTTCCTGCAAAGCCTTCTGAGCAGATTCCATATGTTTAAATATAATAAAGCCAAACCCCCTTGACTTTCCATTTGCCTTGTGAATAATAACAAAGCCTTCTTCAATTTGTCCATACTGTTTGAATGCTTCACACAGAGTTTATGAAGCATTCTCCCAATCCAGTCCACACACAAACAACTTCCGATGAGTAGGGTCTTTTCTTGCAACATTTATAATATTGTCTGCAATTGCAGGGTAAAGACAACCAAGAAATCTGCTCACGGATTTATCAGATGCTGGAAGAGAATCACGCAAAGTCTCTTTCACTGTCATTTTTTGAGCGCATGGGTATAACTTTGCGGCTTGAGAACAACCCGAAAATGCAAGATTTGTTTGTCTTCTGATGCATGGTTCCTCAAAAACTTAATATGACTGTATAATCAATTTGACACGTTCCTGGTCGCAAGCATAGAGTGCTTGATCTAACATTCTGGCTAAATTAAATCCCAAGGAGATATGTCTGATCCAGAGCAGCGGAGAAACTTGATGGTGCATCAATACAGAATGAGAAGGGACTTAATGATACGCTTGGTGAATCAATATGCAGCTTGATTCATGGCTGATCTATGGGTTATGTGTCAACTTGTGGTTGTTAGTGAAATAAGATTCTCACTACTTACAAAATTTGCATCTGCGCAAAAACTTTTATGATATATTTACAAAATTCATAACTGACACTTGTTGATGAGGTGGATAGGATAGGAGCTCGGCGATGAGTACTAGGTTTTGGTGTTGACTATCAAGTTTGACTCGTGACTTGAAACATGGCTTGGATTTATTTACATGTTGCATGACTTTGGTGACATATGGACTCAAAATTTGGCACTTGCACTTGGGCATTGGTGTTAGAGATGGGCTTTGTATGGTCTATGTGTTGAATGTGCTTGACATTTGGACTCCAGATTTGGCTTGACTCATTGCTTGGTGCGCTAGGCTAGTATATAACATATCCTAGAGTTAAGTCACTTAGAGGACACATCACTTTTGCTTTAGTGAAATTTATCAAAGGAAAAGACATAAAAGCAATGAAATAACATTTTGTTATTTGTATCTTGTATTGCAGGTCCAGAGGCATAAAAACAAAGGATTTTTTTGCAAAGTAATCAATCAAGCAGGAGCTTGATGAGCACTATGGAGGTTAAGATACTAGAAAGAGACTGAAGAAAATGATAAATCAGTTGAAGAGTGATGGAAATACTCATCAAAATACCAGTGCATTTTTTATCGCTAACAACTGGCTCCAACTAGGATGGATACCTCCCTGCGAGGTTTCCAAGAACCTAGTAGTTCCAGTCGCCTTATCTGTTGGGCTATGGAGTCATTAAGCCTTTAGAAATGATCCCTTGTATACCTGTAGCTTGCATGTAGCCTGCCTGTTTATTGAAGAAATCTGAAAGCAATTATGTGCTCGTATGAAGAGCTTATTCTTCAGCCTACTCCCATGCTAACCATCTATACTGGATTTTATCAAGTAAAGTCATGCTTCCAATGAATCCATGTAAGTAACTTATATACTAACATCATGCTAGATCTTGACCCAAAAAATAATGGAAGCCATATCATGCAGAAAAGATGTTTGAATAGATGATAAAGACAATCTTCTTCTGACAAAAATACTTTGACGCATTTGCTGCTCATAGATTCGAAATAGTTATCAACAGGGTGATAAATGTCATAAAGAAATACCTCTTTGAGCTGCCGATCCAACTTGCTGTATTGCAGCTGCTGATTTCTTTCACTGGTCTTAATGCTGAATGTAAATTGTTCTTCTTCTGTTGAAAGAAAATGCAAACTCAACTGCTGATCTGAACCTCTTTGTTCTTCTTCACCATCACTGGTCTCAATGTTGAAAACAAACTTCTCATCCTCTATTAGAGAGTCATATAAGAAGGACTGTTGATCTAAACTTTTTAGCTCATCTCCTTCCTGCAAATATCTGCTGCAATCTGCGTTTGTTTGCAAACCAGAAAATTGAGAGCTGCCCTCAACATCTACTGCAGTTTCAACACTTTCACTTGCTGATTTGTCAAACTGATAATCATCTTTGGGGTTTTCGAAGGGGACAATCTCATCTTCAAGACAACCTAAGTTGGTAGATGCATTTGATACAATGTCAAAAGCATCAATGCTATGGTTATCCACCTGAAGATCACCAATATCTTGGTTACAATGATAGATGTCCCCTGTTGCAACATACCCTTCGAAGCTATCATTAAGCACATCATGTATACATTCATGATCATCTCTCTGCGTAGGTAAAGGAACCAACTCTTCGAATTCATAACAATCAGGCTTAAGGATGGTAAGAGAGCATTCAATTTCTTTATTATCCATTTGTAGTTCATGTGGATGAGAAAACACAACATCTTGAAGATCATTAAAGGGCTGTTGTATATTATGAGGGAGAGCTCTTTCTATATTTACATCTTCAAGCTTACAATGTAAATCATATTCATCACAACAATTATCAATTGCAAATTCATCTGAAAATACCTTTTGCAGTGCTCAGTGAATGCTCTGTGAAAATCCTTCAATGATGAAATACTGGAAGGAGGTAAAGAAAAATACCACTGACGTGCATCACCATACAATGAAAACATGAACGTCTTCATACGAACATCTTCATGTTGTAGATCTAATAGATCCATGCACTCATGAAACTTGAGGAGGTGTTCTGCAGGATTGTCTTCCTTGTTCTCTCTGAAGATAGGCAAAAAATCTCCCCATTCCAACATATTAGGTACTGGATGTGGGAAACCAGGAACTGAAGTGAAGTCAAGAGGTGCAAACCTCCGAGCCAAAAGAGCAGAAAACGCTTTTGACATTTGAATGTTTTGGAGTTGCCACTGAATCCATCCTTCATGGAGTCGCCAGATAGATGATTACAACCAATATAATGTCCAGGATTTTTCTATCATCAAAGCTGGATCTATGTCGTCTCCCAGGGAAGCTGAGCTTCAATCTCCTCTCCCCGGCAACGACGCCAATTTGTTAGCTCTCCAAGAAAATCTTTAGGGTTGTAGGCTAAAGATGCTTGGTAACTTAAGAAATGTGATAATTAGGTGTATCTGGATCAATGGGATAAATCAAGGGCTAATGAGAAGAACAACTTATCATGCATTCGAATGAGCCAATGCTTTTAGAAATCAATAATCAGATAAAGTAATTGGAATAGGGTATGAAGAACACTAATCTAGATAACCAAGTACATTAACATGCAGGGTCATACAAGATAATAAGAGATCCTTTAATTCAAATTCATGAGCTAAATCGGAAGATAACAGTTCTTAAAAGCTGAGCTAAATTGAATCAAAGTATAGAGTAATGCAACACATGAACAAATCTGACATTGGTAGCAAAAGAAGACTGTGATTCATATCAAGATAAGAGTCTAAGTACATGAGCCAAAATGTATCCAGGATTGAACCCCTTGGTGCTCCAAATGTCTTTGGTTTTATAGTTTTTACAATACAATATTCAACTCCTAAAAGAGTGGATTAGAAATACTAAATATAGAAAGTCAAAAACTAGATTACAAAAGATAAGGAATGATCCTCAAAATGAGGTCAATTCCACATTTCATGGTCTTCAGATAATGTAGAGTCCTTGTGCAGTGCAGATAAGCCTTCCAAGGCTATTTGATGACTCTTGAAGAAGATGAGATTTAAATTTGATGAGTTTGGAAAAAACCCCAATTCGTTGCCACCAAAATAGATAACAAAACCAACTTGAATACCTCTTTTAACTCTTTTACACCAAAAGTGGATCTTAGATTTGATTTTATAATTCAATCTCTATCCATTAAAAGAGTTTTCAAACGATTTGGATTAATAAAACTTCGATCTGGGCAAAATTTAGCTTTCTATGGCCATCTTAGGTTTCACCAGCTATTTTGCCTTACGATCTGCTAGTTAGCTGGTGAAAGCTCTATTTTTCATCAGCTAACTGGTTATAATTTCATCTTTTCCACTGGTGAAAGCTCTGTCTTTGGATAGCTATATTCCATGTCTCTTTCCTTAGTTATAATACCTTTCTTTGATAAGCTTCTGTAACAATTTAATTGAAGTTACTTCTATACCAAGAGATGCAGTAAAGAGTCCCTGAGATGATGTTGCATTCTCGGTGACCACTGCTAGGTTTGCAAACAAAATGTTTACTAGAATTTTCTAGACAGAGTGAACTCGAGGATGACAAAAAGATGTTTCTTGCAGTTTGTTCCTGCACCTCTGCATAGATAAAAACAATTGCCACTATAATCTAGTGACATGTTTACTATAGCATAAGACATACCACACTATGCGTCTTTGTTGCTATCTGTAGATTTCTTGATATGAGTGCCTCATTTGATGTTTCATATGAAAGGCTACCAATGTAAAAGCTTCCTCTGTGACTGATCTGCAGTTTGTATTGGATTGGTGCTAACAGTTGCCAGATTGCTTACAGTAATTCGACCATCAATAGTCTTACTAGGTTCATGCAAGGCCTTCTTAGCATATTCCATATGTTCAAATATAATAAAGCCAAAACCCCTTGACTTTCCAGTTGCCTTGTGAATAATAACAGATCCTTCTTCAATCTCTCCATACTGTTTGAATTCTTCACACAGAGTTTATGAAGCAATCTCCCAAGCCAGTCCACGCACAAACAGCTTCCGATGAGCAGGGTATTTTCTTGCAGCATTTATAATATTGTCTGCAATTGCAGGGTAAAGACAACCAAGCAATCTGCTCATGGATTTATCAGATGTTGGAAGAGAATCACGCAAAGTCTCTTTACTGTCAATTGTTGAGCGCATGGGTATAACTTTGCGGCTTGAGAACAACCCAAAAATGCAAGATTTGTTTGTCTTCTGATGCATGGTTCCTCAAAAACTTAATACAACTGTATAATCAATTTGACACCTTCCTGGTCACAGGCATAGAGTGCTTGATCTAACATTCTGGCTAAATTAAATACTAAGGAGATATGTGTTAGAAAAACAGGACCGCGGAGCAATAAAATAAAACAAATGCAGAAACAAAACACAGAAGACACACAATACAAGAGAGACACAGATTTACGTGGTTCACCCAGTGTGGGCTACGTCCACCAGAGAAATTGCCAGGTCCTTCCTTTATTATTATCCAGCAAAATGAAGGGATAAAACCTACAGCAAAACCCGCTGTAACTTCCTCTTCTTTCTCTCACAGTCTCCTCGCTCAGAATACAATATTCGCCATCAATCAATAGCCGCAATACATTTCCCTCATAAAAGAGGGTT